>JXTC01000058.1:589261-678729 GCA_002914845.1 Trema orientale | reverse complement strand
ATCTAGCAAATATCATAATTGCATATAAGAGAAAGTTGTTTATACTCAAAGGGTATAATTGAAAATATGCTTTTTAGGACAAATATCCCAACACCTCCATACTGGCAGGTGTAGGTAATTTGGCTGCCCCTCTAGGTTGGCAGTTGTAGGCAAGGCGGTTGCCCCTCCAGGTTTGGTAGGCGACACATGGATGCCTCCTCCTGGTATGGGTTTAGGTGTTAGGTAAGTTGTCTGGCACACATAGTGTCAACACCTTGAGTTTCCATGATGCGAGGATGTAAACTCATGAGTATGGGATAATTTGTGTCATATGCTTATAAATTGACTGGTTTTGATCATATTGTTTTTCATATATATATATATATATGGATTGTCCGTTTTTGAACTTTATATATATATATATATATATATATATATATATATATAGTTTGCAAATGTATTTTGGATGAAAATAACCATGCAGAAAACTCTCCATCACAAATAAGAAGGTTTTCAAACGAGGTAACTACTTACCTACTGGGCCTTGTATGCTCACCCCTTACCTTCCTTCCTCAAGTGGTGTTCAGTGTGAATTTGATAACCAGGAGGATTAAAGGCTATCTTTTGAGAGTAGTTCGTTGTGAATTTGGTAACCAGGAGGATTAAAGGCTATCTTTCGAGAGTAGTTCATTGACGTGGTAATGCTGGAACTTTGGATCCAAGTTTGGTAGTTTTGTTGTTACTTTGGATTAAATAGACTGGATAGCGTTAACTAAGAATACTACTTTGAATTATGTTTGTAGACCATATATGCCATATTGATACTTGATAGTTGTAGTAGATGATGATAATGCATGACAACTATTTGAATTTGGTTTTCTAATTATAATTTAGTCTATATTTAATGGTGACTACAAACTGTGGGATAGTTCACTTGATGGAATTCTAAATTTTTTTATTAAATGGATTATTTTCTAAATTCAAAACTTTTAAGACCTTTTTAAACTAAATCAAGAAACTTTTAATCTCAGTGAAATTCCCCTCTGTCACCAACTCGGAGTTTGGGTCGTGATACCCCTTCCACCTAAATAACAAGGAAAAACAAAAATATTAACAATCCCAAGCTGGATAATTTTGCAAGTGAAGGTGACTTATCCTGAAAAGTGGGGCCTGCATGTATTTGTTTTTTTTTTTTTGGGGTTCAAACAAAATATAAATTCGTCAAAGTGACTTCAGCCGAATTTCAGTGAAAATTTTGCTCCCCATTCTCTTATCAATCAAAGGTTTTAAGGGTCCATGATGCTGCAGACGATGAGAAGTTGGCCGATGATGGTCTCATCGTCTGATCCAGTTGATTTGTCGTCGATGACGTTGATTATATCATAAGTGGAATTTGTTGTCCAAACTTTTGGATTTAGAAGTCATACTTGTCCAAAATGATTAGAAGTATAATTGTACATTTATGGTAGAAAATATGTAGATCCAAGCAAGAGAAAATGAATAAACAAGTAGTTTAGTCCACACATATTACAGAAGAAAAAACTATATTCTCAAAAAAAAAAAAAAAAAGAAAGAGAAGAATGAAAGAATCATATACCAGAAGTTTTTTCACAAGATTGACAAGTGCTAAAATCTTGTTGAATCATATGTGTGTGTATATATATATTAGTGTGTGCTTTTAATTTTGACATGTTCATTTGGGTACAAATCTATATATAAACATAAAACAGAACGTTTCAAATTATCAATTAGGGATAACTAAAAAAAAGAAAAAAAAAAGAAAAATTGAAGTAAGACATTTTTGCAATTTTAACCTTAATTTGACTTGTGCAAAATTATACTTCTACATTTCAAATTTCTGCTAATTTATACGTTATGTGTATAGATTAAGTGATTTGTACTAACTGTTTTAAGTTATTTTCAATAAATTTTTTGTATTAGTTAACAGATAAGATATGCTCAATTTAGATTACATTTTTAGTGAAAAATTTGTTAGTCAATTTATATGCAGAAGATATAAATTTGTAGAGATTTTAAATGTGGAGATTTGCACAAACCAAAAATCAGGATTAAAATTACAAAAATATCATACTTGAGGTTTTTTTTTTTTCTTTTGCATATAACCCTATACATTAATTTTTCTTTGATTTGGCTTATGGAGTGTTCCTAGTGCAAATCATCACTGTTTGCATGTTTTTATTTATTTATTTTTAAAAAAAGCAATTATGATCGTCGAGTGTCCAAAAAAGTGGAAAAGAGAGGGCGAAAAAAAAATATATATATAATTAAAAGAAAAAAAATTAGAAGTATTTGTCAAAATACGTGGCATTCTATAAGAGATCCATATGTATAGTTCACGTGGCATTTCATGCCATGTGACTGTGTCTGAAGGCCAGTTCATTTTGGGGGACTAAAGCGATACTTACACTTGGCGTCGATACTTACACTTGGCGGTCAATTAAAATTGCGGTGAGCGCGCCTGATTACCACACTTATATATATGCATAACTTTGCCGTGAATGAAATAACTTGACCCAAATTCTCCACGAACACGCTATTTTTAACTGAACTTTTATTATTAATTTGTTTCAATTATCTGCCTCCTCCACCTAAATGCACCTAATGACTTCAAATGACTTTATTGTCCCCAAACTCAACCGATGGGCCAATAGTACTACTATTCATGATTCAATTCATGAATTCTATAATCATTTTTGTTTGATATTGTTTTGCTTTCTTAAACAAAAGAGTTGAAATAGTATTTATTTTGATTTATTATAAATAATAAGAAAGAAAAAAAAAAAAACAAACTAAATTTTTAAAGTGACCCCAAAATATGTCAGATAGATGTATGGAGGTTAACGCCAGAAATAGGGAAGAAAGTGGGACAAGGTTGGCAACAAGTACGATCGGTAATTACAGTGAAAGTGCGTGGATTTTTAAGTCAAATAATTACCAACGTACGTACCCCGTCACGCCGGTGACGATGTATGCCTTGCCTGAACCAATCACATGCTGCCACCTCACCAATCCCATTCCCCATTCGGCACGTCCTTCCGTACCCTTCGACGGTAGCCGTCAAACCCCACCCACCCCAACTCTGTCTCTTCTCTGTTTTTTCCGTCAACGTAAAAATAAAATAAAAATAAAATAACAAAACGATTTATACTGTGAGAGAGAAAGAGAGAAAAAGCGAAAATGCCGGTACCCTTTTCAAAACCCTAATTTCAGAATCCGATCGATCAAGCCATCGATCTTCTCCGACTCAGAGATTGATCTCTTCTTAGGTACGTCTCTCTCTGTGATTTCATCTATTAATTTTAGGGTTTTGCAGCTCTGGTTGTTTCTGTGTGTGTTTTCTAGGGTTTTTGAGATTTGAATGTTTGGTTTATGGAGGTTTAATGCATTTGTTTTATCTGGGTTTTTGGGGGTTTGGGTTTCAGATCTTGGCTTATGTCTTAGGGTTTTAGGATTCAGATATTGGTGGGTTTATTAAAGAGAAGATTTTCCGATCTGAAAGTACCGATCTTGGTCAAGGGTTCGTCGTCCCCACTGAAACCCTAACCCTCGTTCCCCTGATTCTGCAAAACCCCCCAATTTTTAGATCGGTGATGACCCATGAAAGGGCTTAAGTGTTGACTGTCTTTTGTCTTAGATCGGAGATATTCTTCTGTACACCGGCCGACGAGAACAGGGATTTCATGGAGGAGGAGGACGAGATCCAATCGCATCTCTCTCCGGGGAGCGGATCTCCGGCGTCTCCGAGGCCCGTCGGACGGATTACGGTGACGGTGGCGGCGGCGCCACCTCAGCAGCCGGCGCCCCAGAATGCTTTGACCCTGGCACTCCCTATACAACAGACTAGGAATGGCGGAGGAGGAGGAGGAGGAGGAGGGGGAGGGGTCGGCGGCGGTGGAAGAGAGGATTGCTGGAGTGAAGGGGCTACGTCGGTTTTGATCGACGCGTGGGGTGAGCGGTATTTGGAGCTCAGTAGAGGGAATCTGAAGCAGAAGCATTGGAAAGAGGTGGCGGATATTGTGAGCGGTAGAGATGACTACACAAAGGCCCCAAAGACGGATATTCAGTGCAAGAACAGGATTGATACTGTGAAGAAGAAGTATAAGCTGGAGAAGGCTAAGCTTTCGTCCGGCGGAGGGCCTAGCAAATGGCCTTTCTATGATAGGCTTGATCATTTGATTGGCCCCACTGTGAAGATCGCCAGTGCTGGCGGTCATAATGCTATGGCTGTGTCTTCGCAGCAGACACACAAGGTGCCGCTGGGAATCCCGGTTGGGGTTCGTGGGTCGAGTCCGTATCAAGGACAGCGAGACCAGAAACCCCATATTCAGCCAGTTCAGCTGAAGAACCAGAAGATGCAGTTCAAGAGACGGGGTCCAGTGGACTCAGGCTCGTCGAGAGAGGCGTCGCCAGCCTCGACGGATAGTTTCCCAATGGATTTTTACGAGAGGAAGCGACCGAGGATTGGGAGGGAGATGAATTTGAATGCGAATTCCAATCCCGGGAGGGTAGGAGGAGGGACATTGAGGGCAGGAAGAGAGAAGAAGGGATGGGGAAGTGCGGTTAAGGAATTGACACAGGCGATATTGAAGTTCGGGGAGGCGTATGAGCATGCTGAGAGCTCAAAGTTGCAGCAGGTGGTGGAGATGGAGAAGCAGAGGATGAAGTTTGCTAAGGAGTTGGAGTTGCAGAGGATGCAGTTCTTTATGAAGACGCAGTTGGAGATCACACAGCTCAAGCATGGGAGAAGGGGTGGGATTGGGAATGCCAGTAATCATCATAGTAACAACAATAACAATAACAGTGATAGCAGCAACTAAGATTAGACTGGTTTCTGTGTTTATGGTAGAAAATCCATGATGGAGATATCTGTATTGTAACTGGAACATCCTAGTGTATTTGTCGCTCATCCCTAATTTAATCACAATTTCATTGTCTCCCTTTTTTTCAGAAAAGCCTAGAACTTTCACTTCTTCTAGTATTAGAGTGAAAAAATGAAAATCAAAATTGAAACACTAATCTGAACTGGGCCATCTGATTTCTATTTGCTCTGGTTTTGAAGAATGAAGACTACTGTTTGTGCTGTGGACTCGATATTGTCGATCTTGCTACTAGTTATTTTTACACACTAGCTACGAAATGCTCTACTCAGAAGCCTGCACATTAAGGGCATGTTTGGATTCATTTCTAGTTTTTTATTTAAACAAATTGAAAATAGAAGTAAAATTTTTGTTTTGATTTTCAATTTTTAAAAACAAGAAACATGTTTGGCAAAATTTTATTTCACTACTTATTTTCAAAAATAATAAAGTACAAATAACAAGTGGAAAGTCATATAGACTTATATTTATGTATGTATATACATATATGTATATAAGCACTTGTGTACAAATATTTGTCTGTTCTTTTGTTTTTAAAATTTGTTTAAAAAAATAAGGGGATAGCTACGGTAGAGGCGTCCCTACGTAAGGTCATGTCTTAATTATCGTTGGATGGGAATCTTTGGGGAATAACGGGAATCTGTGGAGAATCTATTTATATATAGATTCTCATCCAACGGTGAATAGACATGGCCCTACGTAGGGGCGCCCCTACTGTAGACGCGCCCAATAAAATAAAAGTATTAGAAACTTTTTGTTACCACTTTTTTTGAAATTTTTGGTAACAATTTTCAAAAACGAAAAACGAAAACAAGTTGTCAAGCGAACTTCCAAAGAAAAATAACTATTTTTTTGTTTAAAAAAAATAAAAAACAGAAAACAAAAGTGAATCCAAGCAAGTCTTAAAAAATCGGTGTCATCTATTTTCTATTTTTCGTAAATGCTAATGAAGTTTCTATCCTGTAGGCTAACTCTGTGTGGAGACTTTGATACATAGGTGCGTGTGCGTATGTATATTTGAGTAAAACTGCCTGAGAGCACTCTCAAACTAGTTTCTCTCTCATGGTTTTGTTATTTTCTCAAACCAGTTGAATATTACAAAGGGGCGTTTCTTTTTTCTGTTTGTCAGTATTTTTCAACTGATTGCAAAATGAAACTTGTATATTGCTGTTTATAGAATGTGAATGAAGCCACGATAAAACTTCTGAAGGTATAAAATTTGCGCCGGAATCAATTACTTTGTTAGTGCTGTCCCCTAAAATACAAGGGTATATGTTCTTGTTGGGTAAGAGATTTCTAGAGTCAAGTTGAGAAATTGAAGTGTACCTCCAAAGTTTGTTGGATCGAAATGTATTACACGTAAAGTACCCACTTCTCTTTTGGAAAGGGAATTAAAGAAAATATTTTGATATAGAACAAGTAGCTGATACCCAAAGGAGAAGGTTGCTCAAATATGCAAAAAAGTATCCGAGATTTGATTGTTGAAATTGGAAATTCTCTTGATCGTGTTAGCTTTTTAAGCTTGAATCTTTTGGTATTGAAAGTTTCTTAAGCACTTAATTAACCTATATACTTTAGCAATTGTTTGAAATCCATAAAAGTTGGGACAAACTTGAATCTTTTGGTAATGAAAGTTGAGTTAAGCATTTAAACTATACTTTAGTAGGTGTTGAAATACATAAAAGTTTATGACAAGATTGTTTGTCTCCTTTGTTGAATCTGATATGTTTCAAAATTAAAGTGTCTACTTTCAATATTAGGGAGCAAATAGGGACAATGATGATAATTGTCAAAGCTGGTCTAAAGCATGAAACAAAAGGAAGATTGTGAAGTCTTTATTTATTATTATTCTTATTACATTCCAAAATTTCCAACATTAGTAATTTCAAAAAGAAATTTCTTGCATCCAAAGCATCAAAAGGGCAAAGATTTATCTGGAATTTAAGCAACTTAAAATAAAGTCCCTACCTCACAAGCCTAAAGCAATATAACATTTCTTTTTTTTTTTTTTTCTGGGGGGGAGGAATCTTTGTAGTCCTCAGCGTAACGCAAGGCAAAGAGTAACACAGAGAAAAGTCCAAGTTGAATGATTTAGAATGTTGGAGAGAAAGCGAAATCATTTTTTCTTGGTAGCAACTCAAAATAGTTATGGTTTTGCCCTTTTGCTTGGACTCACAGACAAATTCTGATTCAACGGTCTTCTCAAAACAAATTCAATGGGTATTTTGTTCACATTCTAGGCAACATATCCCTTGGTCTTTACTATAAATAACAATGCTCAAATTGAACTGGTCACTATTCTCTGAATAAAAATATGCATATATCTCCAAAACTGTGGACAATAAACGACAAATTATACATAAAATGAAAGAAAATAGCAGCCTATAATGGTTTAGCAGAAAAGATTGACCCAAATCATATGCATGCATACCAATTGTAAAAATGGCTCAAATGCACAGATATAAAGAATAAGTATATGGTCAGTCTCAGTAGTCATTAGCACTTGATTATATTTTTTTCTTAACTATCTTAATGGAAAACAACTGAAACGATAATATTCTTTCAAAATTGATGGACCAAGAGTGAAACTAATCCTTAATTTTGATAAAAGAATTAAAACTAAATAAAAAACTTGTTAAACAATTTAGGAATATAGTTGTTAACTTGCTAATTTTAAAATTTAAGGAGTAAAACAAGATTAAATCGTAATTTAATTTGGACCAACTAAAACATTTTTTTTTTTGAAGGAAACTAAAACATTATTAAAACGTTTAGATTCGAAAAAAGTACCTAATCGCAATGAATGTCAAATTGATTTTTTATTTGGTTAATTTAGAAATGCATGCATGGACAATATACTACTAGTACTTTTTTTTTTTTTTTTCGTGTTAGTATATACTACTAGTACTTAAATACTGGTTCCTATGCCAATATCCAACAAGAACAATGCTTATTGGATATCAAGTAAAAAATTATGAATTGTATAATGTTTCATCACTGTCATAAACGACATTATTTATTTTCGAGTTGCTGCGGCGTTGAGTTCACATGGGTGAATCCGTGCACTTTGACGGCACACAAAAGTCAATATTCTATGACCATTATTTTTAGCTGGAATAATCAGTTCCAACTGGTGCATGATTGGTTTAACTTTATTTATTTATTTATTTTTTGTGTGGGAAAAATGCAATATGTGGTATAAATATAATTTTTGTTAAGTCAATTACCATATTAACATTTGCATGTTCTCCCCACCGAGGCACCGACTGTTGAATTGGCGTACCACCGGTATCACCACCATCTTCAAATTCAAATATCAAATCCGAGATCAGCTCTTGAGGGAGACCAAAAAGTCCAGTCCTCATATGCATCTAGGACCCTTTGATCTCAATGCTTTTCGATGGGCCCCACAATTTGATTGCACATGTGGAGCCCACATGACCCGCCACCTGTCCAGTTTCACATGTGCGTCATGGCTATTGGCTAATTGGAATTACCAAATGCAAGGTTTTTCACATTTTTTTCACTTCTCTTTATGGGTTAACCTCAAAATCATGTAAAAAGAGTTACTTTCTTTTCCCATATTTACTTTCTAATAATAAATCCCAATCAACTTGTAATGAACTGGTAATCATACCATAATTACAGATTCACTGGTTGAGAAAAAAAAAGGAGTAAAAAGTAAAAACTATGCATCTTAGGGGGTAAAAGAGAAACTAAAGATTTTGGTCGCTTATACACGTGGCCTAATGATTCATAATGAGTTCCTCAAACACTTTTTTTTTTTTTTTTTTTGAAAGTATGAGTTCCTCAAACTTAAATGTGCAATGTGGCAAAGTTCTATTGGGGAGGCAAAATTTGGCAACAACCGGAGGCTGATCATATATATGGGTCCCCTCAAAATATGGGGTTTTGTTTTGATCCACACTGATGGCCAGTAGGGTTGAAAATGAAAGTTCAGAAAAAAAACGTTACCCAACAACAAAGAAAGTTGCAGCTCTATTTCTAGTGATACATCAAAAAAATGAAAATGAAAAATGGACTCTTGTTGTTTCTGCACCACTGGCTGCAAACATCAATACTAGAACCACCCACCAACGGATAGTGTTATGGAAACACATGACTTTTGCTCTATACTTTCATACGTTGATTTTACTAATTAGTTTTACCTTATGTCTCAGTCTCACTTTACTTTTATGTATACTTTTTTTTTTTTATCCCTTTCTTACTTCATGAATAAAAGAGATCGGTAGTCTCGTCACATTTTTATCTCACCGTCATTTAATTTAGGAATCTGATCTGAGACCATATATGAAACGAAGAGTGATCGGTTCACATTTTCGTCAATTATTTGTAGATTGTCCATGCGAGTAATACAACATCATTATTTCAGAAGACAACATAGAGCACCAATATCATACCCTTGACGGATAAGAGATAGAGCTATGGAGGGATCGTCCATTACCGCTATGCCACTATTACTGTTATTTTTGCTTTATAGTACTTTAAAACATGGAAAAATCTATAATATTTACAATTTACACGCTAGTTTAACAAATTTTCTTTGTTTTTAGTAGAATTTAACAAAATGAGTGTTTTGGGAAAAATGTAGAGAGAAACGTTTATCTCAATTAATATACAAGGATATATGAATTTTATACATGTATACAAGGATAAATGAAAGGTAACTCTACAATTTTATTAAGTTTTCTTGCTTGTTACTGAAATTTGGCAACAAGTTTCTTGAAAAGTCTGTGTACATGTACATGTATATATACATATGAATAAGTACTTACTTTCATTTGCTAATTAATGTAAATTGGAGGTTACGAACAAATAATTAAGCGCAGAATATCAATCAGGACCATTAATTTTATGCCTTTACTTGGAAGATTAAGACTATGTCCGCAACAAGGGCCACATTCCTTAAAAATATACGCATAAATATATATAAGGAGTAATGCTTTCCACCCATTTATAAATATCCTTCCTCAATGGCATCCTCTTAAGAATAAGTACTAGCATGATTGATTAGAACAATTTTTTGTTCTCTCCGGAAGAAGAAAATAGATGATGACATTTGTATGTCATGGCATAGAAGAAAATATTTGCAAGACTGAATATAAGGCAAGTTCACTAGCTTGTAACGGAATTAAGTGTAAAGAGAAATAATTAACTCGAAGAGAAGTGAGAATATATACTAGAAGGTGGAATTGAAATCAACCCAAATTCTCTTTTTTAATGTTTATATACATATATTAGTAATCTAAGAATAAGCATCAAATTTAGTTAATTATTGTCCATTACAGATTAATAAATGTAGCCATAAAGTTGTTGCTACAAAAATATCTAATGATATAAAGAATTAAAAGAAGAATTATGCACCTTATTTTCTGTTAATAGATCGTTGAATATATCATAAGACATAATTATTGAGAACTCAATATACAAATTTCTAATAGGAAAAAAAAAAAAAGAAAAGTATATCGTGCTTTTATAGGTTCTAATATATCGTGTCAAAAAATATATATATTGTGTCCTATCTACAAAATTATTATGGAGCCCAAATTTTATGGTCATTAAGTCAGTTGGGTCAAAATTTGAAACTATATACTATCTATTAACACCAACAAACGAGTTGTTACAATATCATTATAATAACCGAACTTTTGAAAATATGATATGCAGGGACATGCCTCCGACATCAGTAAAAAGCACATAAATTAACCAAGTACCAACTTCCCAATGGCCACCTTTTTTTGGGTGCAAAATAGCATATCTTTCATTTAGTAAATGAAGTGAAAAATAACATACTAATACCACGGATGAGGCGTATAGAACGACTACTATTGTCTTTTAATGGATCTACACCAGAACTAGGATATTGGTAGTTCAATAAATAAATAAAATGGTATGAAGGCACATAATAAACTAGTGAAAAATAGACACTATTAACAATATTAGAAACAAATGACTATGTGTTAAAGGGGAAACTTGTGATCAAAGAACAATATTGCCCCTTTTTACCTTTGACCGCCTGAAAAGCAAAGAACAAATAGAATGGTTTAAGATCTATTTTGATATTGACACATTCAATTACACAAGTGCATTTCACTTTAAGCTCCCCAATTAGCTTGTTTCTTGGAATGTAGCTCTTTACTAAAAGTCACGGTAACATTAATACACTAACCTAAAGAAAAGGTAAAGTATGTATTCTTCAAGTTAAAAAATAAAGGATATGCGAGGATAAAGACAATTGAACATATCATGATCTGGATTTAGGTGAAACTTTGATTAACCACTATTTTATTTATTTATACTAAGTTTTGAGTCATAATGTAATTAAAAGTTAGTATCGTGACTACTTAATTATATTATTTTTTTTTCTCCTGATGGAATGTTAATTATACTTCTTTTATTAAGGAAAACAAAATGATATTGTATAATTAAGAATAGGAGGACGAATTCTCCCCAAAAAAAAAAAATAATTAGAAGATGTAGTAGTTGCATGAGAAATTTGATAATAATCATATAAAGTCTTTAGTTCGAATCCTTTAGAAAATGGTGGAAAAAAGAAAAATGTATTGAACTACAAATTCAAGACAAGTATTGTTCATTGTAGTTTTTTTTGGAATGAGATGTAATTTGTATTGTTACTCCCCAATCCCGGTTTATTTATTTATTTATTTTTGACAAACCGGTTTATTTATTTACATAAAACCATTTTAATTGGGAAAGTTGGTAAAGGTGTCGGAGTTCTGCTGAGTGATTATAGCATGACAAGTGTCGTATTTTGACTGGATTATGAAATATGAGAATGTATTATGTTTGGTGGATTTTCTAATAGGGGTAATATGGGAAAATAGTTCACTCTCACTTTCAAACTTGTACTAATTTTAAAGGAACCGTTAAATTTAGAATCTGCCTTGATAGGTTACTTACTCAACCGGAGCGGATATATATCATAATTCATATATGTGAATACTTTGACGTTAATCTAAGTAATCACTAGAATGCCCCTATTTCATTGAATAGTGGACCGTTTCCCATCCAATCCTATTTGCACGTGGAGTTATTTTTTTGGACTAGAATGCCCTTTCTTGAACAAATTTCAAATATGTCATTAAGAGGATAAGACTAAATAGAATATGAAAGTCTAAATAATTGTTTTGCTATGAAATTTTAGTAATTAGTCAATAAATAAGTAATTAGTCAATGTTTGACCCAGCATTGAGACAAATGAATTGAATAGAAAATGGATTTAGCACTCATGTTAATGTTTTGGGTGAACTTTTTTTTTAATAAATGAGTTAATTAAAGACTTAAGTTGCAAAAAAATAATATATATTTCATATCTAAGTAAAATGGGACTGCTGAAAATCTTGGAATCACACTTTCATGGTCAAAATATTTGATATACTCTTGTTAACATAATTGGAGCAATTCAGTTAATAATCCATTTTTTTTAATTCAATAATCTATGGCTGGATCAATTGACACTTACTAAAACGGTAAAACCCGATCCACAAGGAAATAGAAATAATAACTTTGAGAGTTCATAATATCATGGAAAGGGACAATATTGTAATTTGAAGTCAACTGAATAAAGCCCAATTTAGTAAAATAAAACAAATCACCACCAAAGAGTCTCTGTCTTTCTATCATAGTTTTAGATTTTACAAATTACAGACAAAATTTGTCTGAAGCCCAACAAGACACACACTCTCTCTCTCTCACCTCACTCTCTTCTCTCTCTTTCCCTCTCCACTGTATTTTTTTGACAGAGAGAGAGTGTAGAGAGAGAAAGCAAAGAACAAAACAAAAGGAGGAAAAAAAAGGAAAGTAAGATACATTTGAGCCTGAGGAATGAGTAAAGCAAAAACCTTCTTGACATTGTTGCCAAGCTTTATTGAGGCCAAATAGGATAACAGAAATCTCATTTGGAAAAATCCCAGTAAGGAAACTTGGAAAATAGAGTTAAATTTCAGAGACCCAGAAGGAGAAAAAGCCATATCTAGAGAGAAAGATAGTGTGAGAAAGCCAAATGCTTGTGCCCATTTGAGACCCGAATCAGATTATCCGATTAAGCAATCGAAGATCTCAGAGATTGAGCTATTAGGTATGTTTTCCATTTTGATGATCGGGTTCACATTTATCTCCATTTTGGGTTTGATTTTCTAGGGTTTTCTCTGAATTTTGTGGTACGCAACTTTAGTTGCCTGAGTGCATGTAAATGTGTGTCTGCGTTTACTTTTTGCACTTTTTCTCTATCTGGGTTTGGTTGAATATGGTTTGAGATATGAATGTGATTAATGGGTCTAAGTGCATTTATCTATAAGGGGTATGGTTTGATTTAGCATTCGGGTTTGGGTTATTTTGAATCAGATCTGGAAGATTTTTGGTGTATGTACATTAATCATTAGTTTCTATTTTGGGAGAAGTGCTCAAATTCGAGTGCATTTTGTTATTGGGAAGGGTTTTAGCATTGAGATCTGGTGTTTGATTATTGATGAGCATTCTATTTCGAAATTAGTTGGTTTTAGCTACTTGGCATCTACTTTAATAATCATATAATCGGTTTTTACCAAATAATTTTCATGGTTGGAAATGCAGATTACTCGAGTGTGATACTCTTATTTAATCCTTGATAATCAACATCCATTTGTTCTTTCAAAGTTTTCGAATTGTGTATAACCACGGGTTACAGACTTAAGAAAGAAATTTCTGAATTTTTCTTTTTGGAGGTTCTATTAATCTTCTTCTTTACGTTCAGAGCCTGCATTTTGACTTGATTAATCAGTGTCGTGAGTATTATGGGGCTTCAAGAAATTGCAACTCAGTAATGAAGAGGACTTAGAAGATATAGGACAAGTCCAGTTGAGAGTGAAAAATGAAATCGGACACCCCTCTTGATTATGCCGTATTCCAGTTGTCACCAAAGCGATCACGGTGAGAACATTATCCTAAGTCTTTAAGTCGTTATCTTATTCTGACTGTGCCATTTAAGGTGTTAAAAAATAATCCTTTCCCTTTTCGCAGATGTGAATTGTTGGCCTCTAGCGATGGTAAGACTGAGAAACTTGCATCAGGATCAGTTAAGCCATTTGTGACCCATTTAAAGGCCGCAGAAGAGCAGGTTGCGCTCGCGGTTCAGTATATTAAACTTGAAGTTGAGAAATATGAAAATGCTGATACTTGGTTCACTAAAGGAACACTTGAAAGGTTGTATAAGTTTCCAACTGAATTAATGTTTGATCATCTCCATCTTTGTTTCCTTTTATATGGTATGTTTTGGTTTTCATTTTTAATTTGGTTTGCCCCTTTTGATTTCCAGGTTTGTGCGTTTTGTTAGTACCCCAGAGGTCTTGGAACAGGTTAATACATTTGACGCAGAAATGTCTCAATTGGAGGGAGCTCGGAGAATATATTCTCAGGTAACTGTTCTTTGTTGATCAAATTCAGAACTTTACAATAATAATTAGATATACATTGATGTATTATTATCGTTGTTATTATTATTATTATGCTGAAACTGAAGCTGAAATTTGTTTATATCAGGGAATGGGAGATCAAAATGCTGGAGCTTTGGGTATGTGTTCAATTTTTTTCTTTTCAAACTCAACTAGTTGATTACACTCTTTGACTTATGAATTGGTGAAATAACTTTCAATTTTTATATGGTTGTCCATGCTGTAAAATGCAAGGTCCAGCTTATTCCTGAGGCATTTTGCTGAATAAAAGAGAAATAGAGGAATAGAATTGTTGTTAGCAGACACAAACGTAGAAGAAAAGTCAAATAGAAAGAGAGAAATTTCCCGACTCCCCCCAAAATAAACCTCCTCATGGAGAAATTATTAAAAGAAGAAAAAAGATACACCCAGTCAAGGGAGGTACGAAACATTATCAAAAAACAAATAACATATCTATTTCAGAAATCTTTAGGAGATAATAATTCCACCTGTGGTCAAGATCATGATACATCAAAACTGAAAACACCTCTGAACAGGGTTGTAATCCTACATTTTCAAGATCAGCACCATTATTGTTGTAAAACTGTGTTCTCTCTTTGCTGTCTATCGTGTAGGAAAAGAAACACAAAGGAGAAACATAAGAAATTGATCTGGCAAAAGCTATTACTTGTCTGAATGTTTAGGATTTAGCAAGAATAGATGACAAGATGAGGTGAGTAAAGAATGTGCTGTGTCACCTATAATTGCGATCATATTTTATTTATATCTGACTGAAGGCATGATAAAGGTAAAGGGAAGCCATATTTACCAATTTCTTTTAAGGAAGAATTATGTGGAAGAACACAGGCTTTCTGTTTGTTGACCTTCAATGGTTTGGTTAGCATATGACATGACTGAGGTATACAGTTATGTGTATTTTTATAGGCTTCAGAAATGGTAAAGGGGTTTGAGGATGCTAAGGTCTTAAATGCCACTGTGGAGAATCTGAAAAACCTAATCATATTCCATGTTCTTTTGAGTTCTGACTTGATCGACTGGTTCTTTGAAGTTCAATATAAAAGCAGGAAATTGCTTAGGAGTTGCTTATAAAAGCTGGTTATTATCAGTGTGATAGGGATCTGACAGGAGTTGACTCTTTCTGAGTTTCAAAGGGCAAAAGAATTTGGTCATCTTATATAATTTTGCAGGATCAAATTGTCAGAGTAGGTTTCATGGTGAAATCAAGGTGAAAGAAGAATTTTATTTTTTCTTTTTAGATCCCAAAAGCAGAAAAGAGTTCATGCCATTTTATTTATCAGTGCCAAATGGTTTTTTATGAAAGTTTAAACCTGCTCTGTTCTTCGAAGATGGGGCTGTCAACTGTGCTGGAAGGAGGCAAAGCAGATTCATGGGATTTTTGTCTACTTGTTGGGAGCTTGAGTTTGGGGTCAGATGTGATGCCTCTGTGATGTTTAACGGCCATTCTACATTTAAGGACTCACAAATTTGGATTGAACAATAATAAAGAAGTCAGATATTATTGTAATCAAGTGTTCGCTTTGTAAAAAATGTTAACCTTACTTGGCATCTGGTCCGGCTGACTTGGTTGGAAGAAACTAATATTAATCGTGTTTATTTCCAATTTTTTTAGAAACTTTCAATAACTGGGCTATTCTACTTGATAACAAGTATTCTAGGTTGGATTTTCAGGGTTAAAATTACCACTCATATTACTTATATGGCCAAGCCGCACAATAACTTGGCTATGCTTGTCTTAATTAAAACAACTACTCATATTATTGTCTAATTTACCCCAGGTGCGGATGGAACAGGCATCACAGCAGCAGCAGATGCGACAAAGTAATGCTTCATCTGATTTTTATGTTTAACTGTGTATGATACTATTTTGAAGAAAAAAACTGCAGTGCGGTGTTTTTCCTCTATTTGATATGATTTAACAAGTTTTAAGTTCTGAAATAATATTACCTTATTTACAGCAGTCTGTACCGGATATGAAGTTTTTCTATTCGTAAGATTTTCAATGTTCACTTTTTTGTTTGATTTAGATACTTTCTTTTTAGGTGTTTTCCATGATGTCTCTATCCTTTTCTTTCATTAAAATGCTGCTCCTTAAATGTTATATCCATATGTATACATATATATATATATATCTCTTCTCGTTTTTTCCACTCAAAATTATCATTCATGCAGGAGGGAACTATTAAGAGCTATTGATGTGCGGCTTGCTGCAGTTAGGCAAGACTTAACCATAGCTTATGCTCGTGCATCAGCTGCTGGTTTCAACCCTGATACCATTTCTGACCTCCAAGTCTTTTCAGATCGCTTTGGTGCTCACCGCTTGAAGTAAGAGCTCTGGGGAATCCCATATTCACTTAAATCTTATTTTTAAATCCCTACCCTCACTTATCTTCTCTAATTCTTGCACATCTGTTTCATTTTTGCATGTGTTTGTTTATGCACGTCCACTCTTGTATGATATGAAAGCCTGCGTTTTTGGTTATTACTCTTTATCTTGGTATTACTTTAGGGAGGGGGTGGTTACTAGATTAATAGAACTGGCTAGGAAGCTCTCCTCGAAACCTTGCATAACTTACACCCTAGGGACATTTTTCAACGTAAATTTTCTTCTAGTACGGCCAGGTTAATGCCTATATCTTGAAGTGAGATTGTGACACGTTATCACTAAGCTTTTTCGAACGAGAGCATGCAAATACATTATGAAGTTCTACTTATCATGTGGTTTTAAATGCTTTGATTACAGCCTTACTTACCACCTAATGACCTGGGTAGGCACTTGAATGCTTTAAAAAATGGTGTTGAGTCTTTTAACTGTAGTGTTCGGGGTATATGTTGCTCCAATGTGTGAAAATATACCACGTATGAGGTCTGTGTGTGCCTCAAGATTATCTGACAATGTCACCCTCTTCCACTATAATCATGCTCTACTTGGTGTAACGAGAACATTTAACCGGATTCAGATAGATTGTTATACCTGATGAGTTATTACCTTCCTTAAAAAATGTGTGAATTAATAAAGCTTAAGTTTAATAATTCGTCTGACTGTCCTCTGTGATATCTTTTGAGCAATGCCATTCATTAATGAATCTATTGTCACTGCTGACTGTGTACAGACAGGTGGACTTCTTGGGTTCCAAATTTCTCTTCGTTCGTTGAATATGAGACGTATTGTTTAGATCACCACTAATAAAGATGAATGGTACTAAAAAGTAATAGTGTTTGTGCTAAAATTGAGTGTAGTTCCAAGGAATTTGATACGGAAAAACGAATAAAATCATAAGACCCTTGATTCTATATTTCTTCAAAGCCGGGAACAAAGTAGGCTTATCATCTTGCCATATCCCTGGCCTGCTGTTCTGGAAGCTGGGTTTAGACCTCCTTAATTGGGGTCCGAGAAAGTATTGAATTCTCCACTTTTAGGTCCTTAGTGGGTCCACTAGAACATGTTAAGAAAACAATATTATTTAATCAAGGAATAGTAGTTTACAAGAGGAGAAATGCTAAGGTTACCTGTCAAAACAGTGCTGGTACGGCAGTTGAAGAAATCCTTTCCAAGTTTATAAATCTGAACTGCCTTCTACTTCTGACCATAGTACTTTTCAACTTAAAATAAAATTAAAAAAAAATTTATTTGATTATATAAAAAAAATCATTATTTGATTATATAAATTACAAAATATATATCACTTATCTAATTACTAACTCTATTATATTAATAAATTTGCGCAGCGAGGCTTGTTCCAAATTTAAATCTCTATGTCAAAGAAGACCTGACCTGATCAACCACTGGAAGCCAGGTATTGATGACAGGGCCTTAAGATCATCTTCTGGGTCTGACATGTCCATCGAGGACCCCACTGAGGACTCTTCTGAATCCCACCAAAGGCCCCACCAGCAGCCCCAGATCAAGCGTGAGAAGCAACTTGATTCATCACAAGCCCACCTCGACCAATCGAGACATTCCACTTGTCAGCAACCCAAGTCCCTCACCACCTCCCTTCCTACAATACGCAACAACGTAAACGGAAAAAACGAAGTGAAGGAAGAAACTCACGAGCCATCTGAGAAGGAGAAGAAGGAGGAGGCTCAGACAGGGTCCGCTTCTTCTTCTACTCCAGCGGGTCAACACGTCCGGCGGCTTAGTGTCCAGGATCGTATCAACCTTTTTGAGAACAAGCAGAAGGAGCAAACTAGCAGCAGTAGTGGTGGCAAACCTGTTGTTGGCAAGCCAGAGCTCAGGAGGCTCTCCTCCGATGCGTCATCAGTGCCTGTTGGGGTTGAGAAGGCTGTTCTGCGAAGATGGAGCGGCACAAGCGACATGAGCATCGATTTGAGCGCTGAGAAGAAGGATACTGAGAGTCCCTTATGTACGCCCTCTTCTGCTTCCTCTGTTTCTCAAGCCAAGTCCAATAATATAATATTGGGTGGTTCTGAAGGTAAGGATCAGGAGGGATTGAGCGATTCAACACCTTCATCTAAAGCTGAGACCAGGAGTGGTTCTGTACGTGTTGGTGATGGTGGGTTGAAAGATCAAGCTGAGGGGCAGACCCAGGTTGTGGTTTCTTCGGGTAAAGAAGAGGAATCAGGATCGAAGGCATGGAATAATCAGAAGGACCAAGCGCTTTCTCAGACCCAATCCAAGTATTCTAATTCAAGAGAAGAACAGGTTGTGAACGATCAGAAGGTTTCTCTGGATAAACTAAAAAATTCTTTGAATACTGAAGATCGGACTGGTGTGTTCAAAGATCAAGCGGGTTTCACAACACAATCTAGAGGATTTTCTGATAGGGTAGAGATTAGTGGAGTTCGAAATCAGGCTGTCCGGGCACAGACCGGAAGTTTAGCGAGCAAGGCAGGAGATGTTTCATCTGATGGTGGATTTGTGAATAAAGTGGAAGATTCTGAACTGTTTGATCAGCCGGTAATTCAGTCCCGTTCTAGGAATTTCCCGAGTCATTCTCAATCTCCGTCAGGACAACATGAATTTGGTGGTGGACTAAAACCTAAGGAAGCCTCCTCAACTCAGCCCAAATTGGTTGAGAGTGATCAGCTGACTCAGCCTCAATGGAGATCAATTACAGGACTTGAGAGGGATGAAGTTGACTTAACATCATCGGGTAAGCAACAATTAAAACCTGAAGATTCTGGAGGTCAGAAAATGAAATTCCAGAAACAAGTTTCTTCCAGTCATGAACAGATAAAGAAGTCCCATGTCAGAAGGGACGAAAGTAGTTTGACAAACGAAGATAGCAAGTTAGATTCTAAATTTAAAAAGGTTTCAGTGAATCAAGAGAGTACAGCTACAACGTCAAAACTGCCAGCTGAGCAGGTTCAGAGAGTAAGGCAGACAAAAGGCAATCAGGAACTCAATGATGAGCTCAAGATCAAAGCAAATGAACTTGAAAAGCTGTTTGCGGAACACAAGCTTCGGGTTCCTGGGGATCAGTCTAGTTCTGCAAGGAGAAATAAACCTGCTGACATGCTGGTGGAAGGGGGAGTAAGTTCACAATACAAAAAATTGGCACCGGAGGATGGTTCTCCTTCACAATTACCTGAAAAAAGCATGGTGATTGAATCAGCCAGTGGATCTAGTACTATTGCAAACTTCACTACTCCGCCAACAAAGTTGGTAGATAAGCAGGATTCTGGTGATACTCTCAGGCAGAATTTCTCTGAGCTTAGTTTTTCTGATGATTCTAGGGGAAAATTTTATGAGAAATACATGCAGAAAAGGAATGCTAAGCTAAAAGAAGAATGGGGTTCTAAGGGGGCAGAGAAAGAAGCCAAGTTGAGGGCCATGCAGGAAAGCCTTGAGCAAAGTAGAGCTGAGTTGAAGGCCAAGTTTTCAGGGTCAGCAGACAGACACGATTCGGTTTCTACTGCTCGTCGGCGTGCTGAGAAACTCAGATCTTTCAATTTAAGTTCTAGCATAAAAAGACAGCAGGTATTTCAAAATCTAGTTATGTTATAAAGATACTTGAGTAAAATTGATAGCTGGTAGAATTTGAACTCTCTCTCTCTTTCTAGTTATGTTTTAAAAATACTTGAGTAAAATTGATAGCTGGTAGAATTTGAACTCTCTCTCTCTCTTTCTCTCTCTTCCTTTTTAATATTTGGAATGCTCAAGAGATACTTGAGCTGCTGATTTCTACTTCACCTAACGATGTCAAGTTTTTCTCCGGTTAAACAGTCAATAGATTCCATCCCAAGCGAAGAAGATGGAGAGCTTTCTGAATTTCAGGGACAGAAGTTTTATGGACAAGACAGATTTTTCAGTGAAGCATCTTCAGGAGATGGTGCTTCTAGACCCACTCAAAACAAGAAACTTTTACCCAGCAGAAATCTGTCTTCATCAACTCCACGGACTATGGTGGTACCGGCTCCGAGGTCGGTACCCAAACTGTCTACCTCCAATTCAGGGAGGCGAAGAGCACAATCAGAAAATCCTCTGGCACAGTCGGTTCCTAACTTCTCTGATTTCAGAAAAGAAAACACTAAGCCCTCTTCTGGAGCCAACAAACCAGTGACACGTTCACAGGTGAGAAGCTATGCCCGCAGCAGGAGTACCAGTGAAGAGACACCAAATGTCAAGGAAGACAAACCACGGCAGTCTCAGTCCTTGAGGAAAAGCTCTGCTAATCCTGTAGAAGATTTATCTCCTTTGAACTCTGAAGGTGTTGTTTTAGCGCCTCTGAAATTTGATAAAGAACAAACTGAGCATAGTCTATACGAAAAGTATCAGAAAAGCATGGCGACAAAACCATTCCTTAGGAAGGGTAATGGCATAGGTCCTGGTTCTGGAGCCAATATTGCCAAGTTGAAAGCTTCATTGGCATCAGAGGCTTTGGAAAATGAAGGGTTTGATGAATTGGGCTCTGAGGCAGATGAATATGCGGATATAGCTAAGGAGGAAGAAGAAGAAGAAGAAGAGGAAGATGTTGAAACCACAGAGGTTGATGATAGTGCCAATATGGATAATGGAAAAATGAGGCTGAGTCAGGAATCGGACAAGTCCGGTAATTCCGAGTCTGATAATGGTGATTTAATAAGATCTCTTTCTCAAGTGGATACTGCTTCAGTTGCCGAATTACCTGCAGCCATGCCTTCAGCATTTCATGCTGTAGGGTCTCTCCAAGACTCACCGGGAGAAAGCCCTGTCTCTTGGAATTCACGCATTCACCATCCATTTTCTTACCCACATGAAACCTCGGACATTGATGCTTCAGTGGACTCTCCAATTGGGAGCCCTGCTTCTTGGAATTCTCACGGGCTTGCCCAAACTGAGGCTGATGCAGCTAGAATGAGGAAGAAATGGGGAAGTGCTCAGAAGCCTATTCTTGCTTCTAACTCATCCCAAAATCAATCTCGCAAAGACATGACTAAAGGATTTAAACGGCTATTGAAGTTCGGAAGAAAAAATCGTGGGACTGAGAGTTTAGTTGACTGGATATCTGCTACGACTTCTGAAGGAGACGATGATACAGAAGATGGGCGAGATCCTGCCAATCGCTCATCAGAAGACTTAAGGAAGTCAAGAATGGGGTTCTTTCAGGGGCCTTCAGACGACAGCTTTAATGAATGCGAATTCAATGAACAGGGTAATTTTTTTTCTCTTTCGGATGAGAATTATTCATTTCTTATCCTCAATTTCTTAGTTGAAATATTTCTGACTTATGTGAAATTTGAAGCTGCCAGGGTTTTACTAGTACCTTTTTTTAACTTCTTCCTGTTGCATTTGTATGCTTTTTTTCCCCAAAGTCCTGTAATAACTATTGAAAACCCTTGTTCCATTTTCCTTGCTTTCATGCCATATTTCTTCTCTTGTATGGTTCATCTTGGTTGGTGAATTTATTTAGACAATCGTGTGTAGATAGGCACTAAAAGCCTGTGAATTGGATTGCATTTTCCAGCGGAAAACGCCACTTGATTTACTAGATCTATCTTGATCTATTACCTTAAGCTGCATTGAGAATTATAACTAGCTTAAAAAGTTGATCCTGAGGTCATGATGTGATTAATGCTGCCAGTTTGAAAATTTCGAGAACTCACGGTTGATGCTGTCTCAAATTTTCCTTTTTTGTGCTTTGTTTCTGTTTTGGTTTGTATTTTGAACTTCTGTGCGTGTCTATTTATTTATGTATTTTTTTTCCTTGCTTGAGCTGCATTTGCTCATCAAGAGAAAAATGCATACCTGAATTCCGAGGTAAGGCTACTCAATGGTTATCTTTTTCTTTCAGATCAATCATTGCAAAGCTCTATCCCCGCACCTCCAGTAAATTTCAGACTAAGTGATGTTCATATGTCGGGAAGCTCATTAAAAGGTACTGTCTGCTGATTTGTCTTCTGTCTTCTTTTCTGTAAGTAGTTTCGCCAAAGAAACAAAAGTTCAATCAGTGACGAGCCCTTGTCTGTTGTTAGTAGCAGCTTTAACCTGGGAAATAGATTCTCGTTGCTTGCTAGCTCATTGTTTTAGATGATTTCTGACCTTAAGTTGTGAATGGCAAGGAAAATTTTTCTTTTCATTATTGACTTATGAGGGCTCACCTATTGGTCCATTTGCTATTGTGGTAGAGAGTCATCTTAGTAAGACGTGACAGTAAACCCTTTTTTAGTTTATCCATTGCCTAACATTCTTTTAACTGTAAACTTAATATCAACAGCTCCCCGGTCATTCTTCTCACTCTCAACGTTCCGAAGCAAAGGAGGTGAATCAAAGCCCAGATAAATAAACAAAACAGCAAGTGCTTGGGATCATCTACAAGGTAGGGTGTAAAGGAATCATATCAAAGGCTTGAGTTAGGGATGGCACGGCCATCGGTATAAGATCCACAATGGAAATGTATATCTTACTGGATTCTCGTGGCCTTCCTCTTCATTTAGCTAGTCATATCTAATAGTTGTGTTGAAATATGGTGTATATTTTCCTGAACAATGAGTCGCTTATTGGCGTAATGTAATTGTGATTTTTGGTAGTTAAGAGGCATTCTTTCTCGTTATTCCTTCTGGTCATGCGTGATGTATATCGAAACTCGATATTAGTTGAAGTCAGCATTGTTGACATCTTAAGAATGAGTGATGTGCTTATGCGGAATAATAGCTTGTAGAAACATTTACTTTTTCGACTCATCATTTCTTCTTGCTATCATTGCCTGCTGCTATTCAGTAGCTGAGGCCTGAGATTTTGCTCTTAACACTTGCCCCAGCTATCTGCGTCGTGAACTTTGTACTAGCGAGCTCGGCGGTGGGAAACTACTCGCATTTTATCGATGTAGTTAAGCATTTATTTCGTGAAGGGCTTTTTTTTTTTTTTTTTTTTTTTTTTTTTTTTTTTCGTTTCAATGAGTTATGGTTGAGAAAACAAAAGAACAAAAAAAATTTAATGATTTGGACTTTTAATTTCTGAAAATTGGAAAGAATTTACAACTCACTAACATGATATTAATTAACTTTTGGAAATGTAGAGGTACCTCTTCAGGCAATATACATGCCATACCATTATCAACGAGTATCGGAAAACAAGTACTCATGTCGGTATATGCATATATTAATATATATGTTACTAATTGAAAAAAATTCACAACTCACTCTTCACTCCAAAACCTTAGAAGAACAGAATTCAGTTAATGGGTTCTTAATAATAAAGTTTGCCATCACATATCTTAATAGTAATTGGTTACTAAGAACTAGTGCTAGTAGTCTGGTATTGCTGCGTTGTTCAGATTTTTAGCTTCTCAAAATTGCTATAGAAAGTGGTTGAATTCTGTGCCAATCACTTTTGAAAATTTTTTTCCAAGAACAGTTGGCTTCCAAAAGCTTTTTTCTTAAGCAACAGATTCCGAAATATATCTAACAAAAAGTAGGTTTAGCAAATGCCAATTATAGTTGAAATCATTTCATGATTAGAATTAGGAACTGTAAAATCTCTACCCATGAGATCGAAACTAAGGCCATTTCAAGCGTTAGCTTTGTTTATTGTAGTTTTGTTGCTTGGACTCTACAAATTATTTTGTAAATGCATGTGGTTATTATCTGATTGTATTCTTCTAACTTCGCCATTTCATGTGTCTTAACATGCATTCTTCTATATAGTAATGTCAAGTGTGGAAATTAATAGAAGGACAACTTCAATGGTCAAGGATTTACAAAAACGCTCGACGAGACCTCTGTCTCTTTCTCTCCCACTCAAACTTGGAGAATTAATTATATGCCTCTAGCTAAGAATGGCTGCCGTTTATGCACTTAAACATGATTCATTGGTTAACTAAAGAAGTCTACTGTTACTTAATATTACGTGCATATTTATATTTAATTCTTGACATAATAATAAAGTTGCTCCCTTTGTCCTCAGACGATGAATTTGAACTTAATGATCCATCAGTCAAAAATGGTTTATTACTTATATTGGAGAAATTGTTTTAATATTGGGAATTTTGAGTCATGAGCTAATGACAAATGGAGAAGCATTCGACATATATAAAGACATAAGTCACAACGCATAATATCGCATAAAGTATCTATCACTGTATAGATACACTCTTTCTGTTTTTCATATATACATATTTATTAAACAACGTAAGTACAAGGGCCACCTTAAGCATTTTTCCGATATAAATTATATACACCAGCCGGCCTTTGGGCCTGCATGCTGTACCCACCATCTCCAAACACCTTAGTTGACAATTGAGGTAGCCTTTGATGAATACAACACACTAATAAAAAAAGGGCGCGTCTACAGTAGGGGCGCCCCTACGTAGGGCCCTGTCTATTCACCGTTGGATGGGAATCTGTATATAAATAGATTCTCCACAGATTCTCGTTATTCCCCACAGATTCCCATCCAACGATAATTAAGGCATGACCCTACGTAGGGACGCCCCTACCGTAGCCATCCCCATAAAGAAATCATGAAAAGCAACAGATAATAAGTTTTTGGTGTCTTATGAAAAATTCACAAGACCATATAACATGGTTGATTGCTGATAAAAACAAAGGGGATGGCTACGGTAGGGGCGTCCCTACGTAGGGTCATGCCTTAATTATCGTTGGATGGGAATCTGTGGGGAATAACGGGAATATGTGGAGAATCTATTTATATACAGATTCCTATCCAACGGTGAATAGACAGGCCCTACGTAGGGGCGCCCCTACTGTAGACGCGCCCACAAACAAATATACTTCTATATATACAATGACTTTAGATACGGTCTTATCATAAGGGACTAGTTTCCAAACGGGACTACTGTCCTCTATCTATATATTATATAGATACACGCACTAACAAGAACAAGGAATACAAACTAATGATCCAAAATATATATCTCCAAGCAATGAGATCATGAACCTTTATTTTACAAGTAAATACATAAACACACTTAACACCAAGGCCTGTTATTTCTAGATAGCATCTAAAATTACGTACCAAACAATGGCGGATTCAGCAACGTTGTTTGATTCCTAAAGCCAAAACATTTGGACAACTGATCACACAAAGTTGAACCTTGTTTTCTCTGTCCTATTTAACACCTAGTATATGTTTTTTTTTTTTTTTTAAACACCTTAGTTATATCCCTCATTTTTTCTTTCCTTTCCAAAACTTTCTCTATTCTACCAAACACTTCCATTCCATGGCGGATTCCTCCTTCGAGTTTCACCACTCTTCTTCCAACTCTAGCCACCGTCAACGTCGCCGCCGCCGCAGCCGACACCACCCAACTCCCGCCAGCTCGCACTATGCATCCAGCTCTTTCACCCAGTTGAGCTCTCATTACACGAGTGGTACCCCCGGAAGAAGGTTCCGCCACCCGACTCCGGCGGTCACGCCATTCGCCTCCGACAACGACGTGTCGTGGCAAGGTGAGGTGTCATGGCAGTTTGAGCCCGCGGGCTGGCATGAAAACCGCAGCTTGGGCTCTGTTTTAAGCCCCTGGTCGGATCAGAGCAGCATAGTTCGTCGTTCGGCCAATGAATACTATCTTTCTCGAACGAATGGTGCGTTTCGAGCTTCTACGAACCAACATGGCTATGAGTATTCGGGCTTTCATGGAGGCAGGATTGAGCTTCAAAGCTTCGCGGGTCGAGAAAACAACAAGAGTTCATTCTTGGGTTCTGGCCAAAAGAGCAAGTTTCACGTAAAAGAGGGAGCTTTGGCTAGTAGAGATGAGCTTAGTATAATTGATTACGATATACCAGAAGAGGAAGAAGATCATCGTCGTGTTGATGTTCATGGCCATGGAATGTTGTCACATAAAGGACATGACCATGGACATGGTCATGGTTATGATGAATGGCCTTCGGCTAGTCGACATTATGGTGGGACTAGTGCTGAGTATGATGTTGATGAGGATGGGGTTTCTGGTAGTGAAGAGGAGGAAGAAGATGATGAAGGCCCACCAAATTCAGTAAGGCTATTAAGCTTGTTTAGGTATTCAACCAAGTGGGATATTGTTCTTATTGTTTTGGGTTGTTTGGGGGCTCTGATAAATGGAGGATCACTTCCTTGGTATTCTTTTCTCTTTGGAGAGTTTGTGAATAAAATTGCTAAAGATGCATTGGAATCTGATAAGACCCAGCTGATGAAAGATGTGCATAAGGTATGTAGAGTTTCTCCTCTTTGAAAATTTGGAATTATAAACTTGGTAGTGAAATTAGATTTTCTTAAGATGATATGGATTTTGAATTTTCAGGTATGCTTGTTTATGACTGGCCTAGCAGCAATAGTGGTGGTTGGAGCATACATGGGTAAGGGTCCAATTGTTCTTCTCCAATTGTATTCTTTTTAATAACATTTTTCTTTTCATCTTCTCTCTAGGATTGAATAAATGAAGGACCATTGAAATTTCAAACTAGAGTTGTGTTTTGAACCGATGCTTCTTACTAATTGCAACAATTCATATATGTGGGTCTCTCAAGAATGGATGATTATGATGTAAAAGTCGCTCCTCAAATTATATGTACTAGTGTTTTTACCATGATGAGTAAATTTGCAGAGATCACATGTTGGAGATTGGTTGGGGAGAGATCAGCTCAAAGGATAAGAAGAGAGTACCTAAAAGCAGTTTTAAGGCAAGATGTCGGCTTTTTTGATACAGAAATCAGCACTGGTGACATAATGCATGGAATTTCAAGTGATGTTGCTCAAATCCAAGAAGTCATGGGAGAGAAGGTTTAGTATTTACTGCATTTCCAATATCACTTTCAGAAGCTATATTTTATCTTTCAAACTAAACTAAGCTTTAAATATTTGTTACTTTCGGGCAAAAAGTACAGCAGTCGAGTTAATTAGCACTGATGCATTTGGAACGTTTTAAATGCAGATGGCACACTTCATTCACCATGTATTTACCTTCATCTGTGGATACACAGTCGGGTTTTTACGGTCATGGAAAGTATCTCTAGTGGTCTTCTCCGTGATCCCCCTTATGATGTTCTGTGGTATTGCTTACAAGGCCGTTTATGTCGGTCTAACAGCAAAAGAAGAGGTAAAAGGAAAAGTGAATAACATAAGCAAGAACATCTTACAACTTAAGTCTAACTTGGATCTTCAAATATTGTCATACACATACTTTTTTCGATTCATAAATTTCTGTTCTTTTTTGTTTTAAGGTTTCATATAGGAGAGCCGGTAGTGTAGCAGAACAAGCTATCAGTTCAATCAGAACTGTATTCTCATTTGTAGCAGAGGATCATTTAGCCGCCAAATATGCTGAATTATTGGCCAAATCAGTCCCTTTTGGAGCAAAGATTGGCTTTGCTAAGGGTGCAGGCATGGGAGTCATCTATTTGGTTACTTATGCAACATGGGCATTGGCTTTCTGGTATGGCTCAATCTTGGTTGCTAGAAAAGAGATATCAGGAGGTGCTGCCATTGCTTGCTTCTTCGGTGTCAATGTAGGGGGAAGGTAATAAAAAACTTGTAATTTCAGTGTTAAGAAAATGTTAAAATGCACTATTTGGAGATCAACCATCCTTGTAGGAGCCTAAAAGGGCACTAATTCACTGTTATATTAAAGTGTCTTTGTTAATGATCATGTTGTTAAGTGCAGAGGCTTGGCATTGTCACTGTCATACTTTGCTCAATTTGCTCAAGGTACTGTGGCAGCGAGCCGGGTTTTTGAAGTCATTGACAGAATTCCTGAGATAGATCCCTACAGCCCAGAGGGAAGGACCCTCTCCAATGCTCGAGGAAGGATCGAGTTCAAAAGCGTTAGTTTTTCGTATCCATCCCGTCCTGATACTCAAGTGCTCAACTCCCTTAATCTGGTGATTCCATCTTCGAAGGCTTGCGCATTGGTTGGCGCTAGTGGAGGTGGCAAGTCTACCATTTTTGCTCTCATTGAGAGGTTCTATGACCCCGACAAAGGTAAGTTAATCTTTGTTTCTCTGGTTTTAAACTGCCTTTTAGAACAGATAAGAAGCAAATCATATAGTGGAAGATAGTTCAAAAACTAAAGTGTTCGAAATGTATTGGCAGGTCTGATCACCCTGGATGGTCATGACTTGAGGTCACTGCAAGTTAAATGGCTAAGAGGTCAGATAGGTATGGTTGGCCAGGAGCCTGTTCTCTTTGCTACAACCATACTAGAAAATGTAATGATGGGAAAGGAGAATGCCACTGAGAAAGAGGCAATTGCTGCCTGCGTAGCTGCCAATGCTCACAGCTTCATCTCTAGCCTTCCACGAGGCTATGAGACACAGGTCAATGTAGTTAATAAATATTCACAGAAATATATGGAGAGAAATGCTAAGAACAGACACGTCCGTCGAGTCAGAATCTTAGATTGGTGTAGATTCTATAGACACGTCTGTTCTTACAAAGCTCTTCACTAGAATGCATAAGCTGTTAAAGATACAACCATGTCTTGGTCGTTTTTCTTACTCAAAATATCCATTTGTGGCAGCTTGGAGACAGGGGAACCCAACTTTCGGGTGGTCAAAAGCAACGTATTGCATTGGCTCGAGCCATGATCAAAGACCCTAAAATCCTTCTCTTGGACGAACCTACTAGTGCGCTAGACCCCGAGTCTGAGATTATAGTCCAACAAGCCATTGACAAGATTTCATCAGGTAGAACAACCATAGTCATTGCTCACAGGCTAGCAACAGTCAGAAATTCTCATGCCATTGCTGTTCTTGATCGTGGATCCGTCATCGAAATTGGTAATCACCGTCAGCTCATGGAGAAAGCTGGAGCCTACTATAACCTCATCAAGCTTGCTTCTGAAGCAGTCTCAAAAACGTCAACGAAAGTAGAAGACAGCATGAAGGTTATGCCGTTTTCTGCTTATGAACAGCCAGTACATGATGTATCAAGATCAAAGTATGCGCAAGAAATGTCGAGGTCAAAGTACTTCAAATCAGTACAAGAGAAAAAGCAAGTAGAGGAGGAAGAAGAACAAAAACCAAAACCAAGAAAATTTCGGCTATCAGAGATATGGAAGGTACAGAGACCAGAGATTGTAATACTCTTGTTAGGATTCATTTTGGGCATGCATGCAGGTGCAATTCTATCTGCTTTTCCTTTAATTCTGGGGCAAGCCCTTCAAATTTATTTTCATAATGACCCATACCAGATTAAAAGGCAAGTGGGGAAACTTTGTTTGGTACTTGTTGGGCTTGGTGTTGGGTGCATACTCTTCATGACCGGGCAACAAGGTTTGTGTGGTTGGGCTGGAACAAAGCTCACAATGAGAGTTAGAGACCTCTTATTCCGGTCCATATTAAAACAAGAACCTGGTTGGTTTGATTTCGAGGAGAACTCCACTGGAGTGCTTGTCTCTAGGCTCTCAACTGATTGTGTAAGCTTTCGATCAGTCCTTGGTGATCGATTCTCAGTCTTGTTAATGGGGTTGAGTGCAGCCGTAGTAGGCCTTGGTGTGTGCTTCTTTCTTCAATGGCAACTGACCCTTTTGGCTGTTGCTCTCACTCCTTTCACCCTCGGCGCGAATTACATAAACTTGATCGTAAATGTTGGACCAAGACTCGACAACAATGCGTATGCCAAAGCTAGCAATATTGCTTCTGGGGCAGTTTCAAACATCAGAACGGTTATAACATTTTCAGCTCAAGAACAGCTACTTAAGTCCTTTGATCAAGCTTTAGCAGAACCGAAGGGAAAATCAGTGAGAAGGTCACAGATTCTAGGCCTGACACTTGGAGCCTCTCAAGGTGCCATGTATGCAGCTTATACCTTAACTCTTTGGTATGGGGCATATCTTATGAAAGAAAACAAAGCAAGCTTCGGTGATGTATATAAGATATTCCTCATTCTTGTTCTGAGCTCATTTTCTGTAGGACAACTAGCTGGTCTTGCACCAGATACTTCCATGGCTGCCACAGCAATTCCAGCTGTTTTTAGTATCATCAACCGCAGGCCATTGATTGGCAGTGACAGACAAAAGGGTAAGAAGATCGAACGGTCGAAACCATACGATATTGAACTGAAAATGGTAACATTTGCATACCCTTGTAGGCCTGAAGTTATTGTGTTGAGGGACTTTAGCTTAAAAGTCAAAGGAGGTAGTATGGTGGCATTAGTAGGAGGAAGTGGATCAGGAAAATCCACAGTGATTTGGTTGGTACAAAGGTTTTATGATCCAAATCAAGGGAAGGTGATGATTGGGGGTGTGGACTTGAGGGAGATTGATGTTAAATGGTTGAGGGGGCAAACAGCTTTAGTGGGTCAAGAACCTGCTCTTTTTGCTGGGAGTATAAGAGATAATATTGCAATTGGGAACCCAAATGCTTCATGGGCTGAGATTGAAGATTCTGCAAGGGAAGCTTACATTCACAAGTTCATCAGTGGCCTCCCTCAAGGCTATGAGACTCTGGTATGCTCCAAATTATTAAAATTGTTGACACTTTCATTTGATACATGAAAAATCACGTCAAATCATCCCCAAAAGCATTGCCAAAATCCATGCTAATACTAAATTTTGACATTTGAACTTAAAAACTCTTTTTCCAATGCTTCCTTTTGAATTTAACTGCCAAATTTTCACCTTAGCAGAATTACAAGAATTTTTACTAATCCATAATGAAAATAATCATATAGGAAAAGGGTTTGAAGAGGCATGAGCAGAATCAAAAATTGAGTTGTCATTTCCAAATTTAACTAATTATGCGACAGTTTCACCAAAATTTATCTCCTAAATGTGTAAGTAGACATATAAATGGACAGGAAAACGAAAACGATTCTCTTATTCTCGTTCCAATTACGGTCTATAGTATAGTTCATTGGGTGTATATCCAAAAGCATGTTTGCATGATATAAGTTTGTATGCATGATATAAGTTTGTATGCATGATATAAGTTTGTATGCATTACAATTCTTTTTCTGAATATGATAGGTTGGAGAAAGCGGGGTCCAGCTATCAGGTGGTCAAAAGCAAAGGATAGCCATAGCAAGGGCCATTCTAAAGAAATCTAAGGTACTACTGCTAGATGAAGCAAGTAGTGCATTGGACCTGGAATCAGAGAGGCATGTCCAAGATGCACTTAAGAAATTTTCCAAGAGAGCCACGACCATAGTAGTGGCTCATAGGCTTTCAACTATCAGAGAGGCTAATATGATAGCAGTGGTGACCAACGGTAAGGTGACAGAGTATGGAAGCCATGACACACTCATGGCTTCCCATCATAATGGTGTATATGCTAGATTGGTTCGTGCTGAGACTGAAGCCAATGCATTTTCTTAAGCTACTCTAGATCTCAATCATGTACCTTTAATCATTATATATATATATATATACACGTATACACGCACCTTGTAAAGTTTGCCCCACTCAACTCCCTTTTGGGGAATCTTTTTGGACTTTGCTTATAGGGAAAGTAAGGGTTCTGCTTTAATTCATGATCATTTGGTCCACTAAGTACATTTTATTTTATTTTCAAATATGTTCATGACTGTAACGGTATACCAAAATATTAATGACTGTGAGTTTAGACTCAATTATCCCGTAATAAATAAATAATTAGTAACATAATGTGGGCCTAAACGTAAAATTGGGAGAGGGTCAGATTTCTTGTCGGCTAGAATTCCCTGTATGACAGTATGACGATTTGGTGAACTTTCCACTTCTTATGGTTATGTCCTTAATTAAGAGACTGATGCTTCATGTTTATCCAAAGCAAATAAATAAAAGAAAAAGTGGGAATGGGATAATATTGATGCATTTTTCTTGTATACATATATATATGTATACATGTTTCACGTGCACAGAATTTTGGTCAATGTAGATTGTAGAGCTGCTTTGATGGAATAACGTACAATGTGACGTGCTCTTACCTTTACCAAAAGCTACACTTCCTCTAACTGAAAAGGGAAATGTAACCAGGAAATGTCCCACCCACAACCACAACCACAACCACAATCCGACCTTAATGATCATTAGAAGATATTATGTATAGAGTTTATCTATCACAATACTCATAAAGGTAATCCATGTTCTTCATTTAACATATCATGAAAAGGGTCAAAAAGTGTAACAGGTCAGCCTTTTCTCTTAGCTTGAAAGCCAAGAGAAGCTGATGGTTACGTGCCTGGCATGCAAAGTTATAGAAAAGGTTGTTCTGGTTAAGCCAATGGCATACCACCATTTTCAGGCACAGTGTTATGAAGGTGCAGATTGTCCCTTGTGATATCTACGTGCACATTACATAGAATTCATTTTCTTTTCTTCAGAATAACTCCTTTGAGTTTCTTTTGAATCTTTTATGCTCCTTCTTTAAGGTAAATATCTATCTTTTATCTGCTTTTGACATTTGTTGATCAAGCTTTTAGTATTTTCATAGATGACACACCTGTTTTTTTAGTGATCTGTTTGAATGAGTTAGTGCCCTTTTGTGTTAAAGGTGAAGAATTCTTCGTGTCTCAATAGCATATGAGATAAGTGAAAATATTGTGGAGTTCTTAGGGACTTGAGAAGAATGGCATCTTGGAAGAGTGTCACGTTATATTGAGATTACTATGACTAACACTAACACAAATATTATAATGCGTAAATCAGATAACCATACGAGAAGGGTAAGACAATGGCATCCCTTACACCAGGCGTACTACTAAAGCTGCTTCAGAGCATAAACTCCAATGTAAAGGTTCGTGGAGACTATCGATCAGTCCTCTTGCAAGTGATCAGCATTGTCCCTGCTATATCTGGCTCAGAACTGTGGCCTGACCATGGCTTCTTCCTTAAAGTTTCCGACTCTTCTCATTCGACTTATGTCTCACTTTCAAAGGAAGACAACGAGTTTATCTTGAACAACAAGTTACAGCTAGGCCAATTCTTCTATGTGGAGAGGGTGGAGGCCGGGAATCCAGTTCCTATTCTTGTAGGGGTTAGACCAGTTCCAGGACGACACCCTTTCGTGGGGAACCCCAAGGACTTGATGCAAATGTTAGAGCCATCAGAGAGTCCGGTTCAGGCTGATCATCATGAAGGAATCAACGGCTCAAAATCTAAGGAGTTAACAGAAGTGAAGGAGGACAATGCGAGGCAAAAGATTGTCATCAAAGAGGAAAAGGCGGTAGTTGCATCCAGGTATATGCAAGGTGTCACCACATCGAACTCAAAAGCTAGTGGGGCAGAGTCTAATGGATCAGCTAGTAAGAGTCATGACAATGAGAACGGTGGAAAGAAGACCAGCTTGATCAAAGGCAAACAACAAGAGCTCAATGGCCAGGTACATTTCTTGCTAAGAAAGCATTCATTTTTTCTTCTTTGTTTACAGTAAAAAAGATCAGAAATTTTATGTCTTGGATATGTTTAGATTCTAAATTCTTTGCTTTGGAGTCATTATTGTAGAAAGGCTGCAACTGGAAAATAAGGGATTCTTCAGATTGCAAGAATCAAAAAGCTATTAGTGGGTTCTTGTAATGCACCTAATGCAATGATGATTTAGTTACAAAGTTTTCTTGAATGTCGAAAACTAGTCTTGTGATATGGTCAATTCTGCTAGCATTATTCCAGGCACGCCCGCTGACCCCTTCTAGGAATCGACCTGATGCACTCTCATCAAGGCCAGAGTTTGCTGTTCCTAATACAAAAGAGACTCTGGTACCTTCTAAGTGCACTTCTGCAAAACGCTCGTCGAGTAAACAGGAAAACTTGAACTTGAATTTGTCATCAAACAACAAAGACAGGAATTATTTGCCAGAGTCACTTCTCTGGTCTTCTTTGCCTACTAACCTTTTAAAGCCTGGAAAGGTAGTTTTCGTAGATTACTCATCTTCTTCTTTTGCATTTCAGACGTTAGTAATTAGTTATATGATCACTGTTTCAATGGTTAATTAATTTATATCTTTCTTGCAATTTTGTGGGGGTAAATGTATCACATTTGATCCAATGGTGCAGGGTTCTGAATCCAATCTTCTTTTAGTTGCATTACAACAAATCTAATTACCAATTTGTCGGTGCTTCTATTTATTACCTGAAAGTTGGAGTCATTTTGTTTACCATTCATGCAAAAAGTTGATATTAGGCACAAAACCTTGAACAACCAGATCTCACAAATTCTTGCATCAACGATACAATTGCTTTATTAATTCTTGTTCTTTCTCATCTTTTATTGTACTCTTACAAGGGAATGCTTAGAAGGAGAAAATTAGCTTCTTCGGTTGCAACAGAAGCTCAAAAAGAAGCATCAAGAGCTGCAACTCTGGTCAAGTGCCTCAGGTAATTTTATGGTCTAATAAACGAATATGCTTCTTCTATAGAGATGCCCACTAATTACAGCACAAAATTGCATAACATGATCGGACTCATACTTTTCTTTTTAACCAAGTAATGAATTCAATTGACATATCTAGATTTTCTTCAAAGTTATTCTTTTGATAACCTTTCCCAGTATGTTTGCCGATCTTTGCTCAACTGCCTCACCGGAGAATCCCCACCTCTCTTTCGACATGTTCTTCACACTTAACAAGATCATCGATCAATCAAATGAGACCATTCCATTTAAGGATAAATCACTTCCTTTAACTACAATCTTATCACCTCCAAACATAGAAAAACCAACCAAGAAGACAGGTTCAGTTCTTGGTAAAAGTACATTGAGGACACCAAAGACTCCTATGGAATTAAGTGGAACTGAGAAACTAGAATGGGCTAAAGGGGATAGTGCAAAAGAGATCAAAGAACTGAGAGAACTTCTGTTGAATGAAACAAGATCTTGGTTTCTAAAATTCTTGGAGGCGGCATTAGATGCTGGTTTTCGTCTCAACTGCCAGGAGAAGAAAGGTAAGAACAGCGCAGGACGGCGAGTTGAGCCAGACAACCACATTGCTGTCACATTGTCACAGCTTAAGAATGCAAATGAGTGGTTGGAAAAACTGAAGAGCAACTCAAGCTTGGAGAATGATGTAATAATTGAGACCGTTGATCGGTTGAAGAAAAAAGTATATTCTTGTTTGCTTGTTCATGTGGAGTCTGCAGCATCCGCCCTTGAGAACAGATCTGATCGCAGTTGATTGAACAAAATGGAATGCTTTTGGAGTTTTGTTTTCCTTTTTCTGATATTTATGAATAATTTATCAGAGTCATGGTGATGCTAATTACTTATTAAGCTTCATTTGAGCTAAACAAACTTACTGAATATTTTACAAAATGTAAATTATTTATGCATTGGTTGCGTGTAAGAAAAATAAAGTTGTATTTTGTACATTTCTCTTGTGTGATCCCCCCAACAATTTAAGGAACATACAAGAGATGCATAATATAGCACTTTTGATAATGTTTTCTCAGTGAAACTATGCAATACCACAAATAACAGTTTCTATCTTAAATATGATTTAAGCCCCAGTTGACATATTAGATAGAGATACACTATTTGAGATAACAGCCAAATAGTCAACTAACCTCTACCGTGAGAGCTGCTCCATGCTTTTCTACCGTGTGCCGCAAGGGAGAAGATCCAAGCTGGAGAGCTAGAGCACATGCTAAATTCTCAGTCTTCAGGCTAATAAAACCAGCATGTGCCCTGCTTCTCCAGCATGGCTAAATCTTCTCCCTGATACCCTTTACTGGTTTTCTCCATGACAACAACATCAGTTAATCACCACATTGTTATCTCAGTCTTAGATATTAAATAGCAGAGAGGGCTCAAGCAAATGTAGAAACTTCTAAGAACAGATTTGAAATAGCTGATAGACGTGAAAGTAACTATAAAGGGTTTTGTTTTAAGTGACTTTGTACTAATATGGGCTATGATTAATGGAGCTAAAGGTTGATTAGCTTAGATGGATCCCACCTATAATTAAGTTGGCAAGTACTTTGTTGGTGGGAGGGTGGTCAGTCTCGTGGGCTTGCTTGTAAAAGAAGTATCTATTCATAGTACTTTATTTTAAGTAAACAAATTTGCCTGGTGAACCAACAGAGCCTAGTTTGACTGTTGAAGTTTGGCCGCCAAGAAGTCGGCAGAGCCATTGACTTATCATGGAACATGGGTTTGTACCAAATGCTTTAACATAAATTAGCCCCAAACAATGGCAGACCTCCCACCATGGCTGGGTAGGAGATCTGAATTAAACTGCCTCGAGAGTGGAATTTGTCCCGTTCTTTTACTTTGGTAGATTCTGCAGTCTAGCTATTTGATGAGAAGATGTGAGACCCATAAGAAATAAATGAAACGTGTTTTGCTTACAATAACGGACAAAAATATCGGTATTACCGGAAATATTGGTACTCCAAATTTAGGGATATATCAAAGGGTATCAGAGAAAATATCAATATCACACGGCAGAAAATAAAAAAAGAAAAAAAAAATTGAGGCCGGGGACAAAAGCTTTTTATACCCTTCTTTGGTCCGGTAGGTCTCACGTATTTCCTTCTTGCTTTATACTATTATACATAATATTATCTGGGGCCTCAGCAAGCTTCTGAGCTAACTTCAGAGTATTGGAACAATCGAAGCATAAGTACAGAGATTTTGTTATGCATCAGCAATATAAAGTATAATCGTTATGAACCAGTTAAGCTCAAGTAATATCGTCCAATATCACAACTCACAAGCTTCGGAAAAACACAAGTAAATAACTAAATAAAACTTGTGATGATTGGTCCAAATCCCTCAGTCATTGTCAAAAAGTTAATAAAAGCGAAACAACATAAAAATAACTATATCAACACAAGAATATAGATTGCAACACAAGCCCATCTTAATTTCATCTTATATCAACACAAGCTGTCATTAACTGGAACTGAAGTATAACTAGAAAACTGTACAAAGAGTACAAAATTTGTTCTACCAAATGCTTCATCAGCTAGTATGGTTTCAAGCATAACCATAATTCTCAATACTGTCTGAAAGTAAGATTTAGCCGGCCATGACAGAGATTACTTTCCTCCAGTAGGGTTTTAGGAGCAGTGTCTGCAGAGATAGCAGTCACACCATGAAAAATATTTCTAGAATCCCCACCAAAAATCAAAACGTCTCCTGATTCCAGCATAATCTTTTTTGCCTCTTGAACATCCCTTTGATCACCAAACAAGAACTCTGCCGTATCTCCAATGGAAAAGGAGACAACAGGTAATCCTTTCCTGATACTTTCTGGACTTTCATCGCGGTCCTGCACAGAGGGCAACATAAGGGATGCATAAACGAGTTGTAAGTTGAGCTCCTTCCGCCAAACCCTCCTTGCATCTTACTCATGTTCAAGTTACAGCCTTATAGAAAATCTTACAGTACTTCTGTTTTGAGAGTTAATACAGACCACTGATAAAATTTCGAAATAAACTATAAAACATGTGACTACACCGATAACACGAATAAAATGGTAAAAAATACAAACCTGATGAAGGCCAAGTCGCCCATTTGCTGAGTAAAAGTTTACCAGACATATGTTTGGTGTCATCCATGGAAGAAGCCCTTCGACATTGGCAGCTTCCCTTTCTTTCCGTATAAGGGAATGTGAATCCTTGATTGCTTTCTCAACCAACTGATAGAACTCTGAAGGAATTGCGGGCGGTTTTGCACCATCAGTTGGCCGGTTATCACCATATTTGCTTGTCTCTGGGTCCCAATTTTTACCAAGACACATCATATTTAAATGCAGTTTTGCTCCATCACGATAACCAGGTTGGTAAAAGCCTCCAGGGCCTACTCCCAAGTCACGACATTGCTGAACTATTTTGACCTATATATAAGGGACACAAAAGATATAATTACGGTCAGAAAGATCAAATATATCATCAAAAGATTTACAAATCATTAGGAAGTACACAGTAGGTAGTAATCAAATAAATCGAGAAATAAAGGTCCTCCAGAAGCATCACTGCAAAAGGACCACAAATAAATGTCAAAGGATCATAACTCACAAAGAACAATTAACACAATCAAACGAAATATAGTTAAAACTTCACCAAACAAATTTATGTTGCAAGAAGAGAACAAAGCAGCACCTGATCACTTAGTGAAATGTAGCTCTTGAGAATCACCATTCCGGGTCTTATCACACTTCCATTCGGACCTTCCATCACGCGTTTTGTTTCATTCCGTCTTTCTCGATTCTTAGCAAGTAGAGGAGGTTTTAACTTGACAGAACCAGCTTTAGTTGGGCATATATCAAATGGAGCAGAGGCAGATGAGGCCTCAGTATTCTCAGACTTTCGGTCACTTGCTGGAGTTTTTTGACCCTTCAATGGTGAAGGCCCACCCTTCTCAACACTTTTAGTAGTCAGACTAATCTCAACAATCTGGGATCCTTTTTCAATCATATGACTCGAGGCAGAGCAGTTAGGAGCAGAGAATGGAGGACTATTCTCCTCGTGTGCTAATTCAGAAGCAACCCAAGATTTAACTCCTGATGAAGCACCAGTCTTTCCATCGGATGAATTTTGTCCGTCCTTATTTTTTACAGCATAGACAAATCTGTCTTTTCCTCCACTTGAAGACCCTCTAGGTTCCTAAATGCATCCATATACACAAGATCCTTTGAATTATGATTGAACCAAAAAAAAAAAAAAAAAAAGGTGATATTGCATTTGGGTTTTCATTTCTTTCTTTTTTTTCCTGAAACTATTTTGGGTTTCTGAATTTGGGTTCGAATGCATTGAACGAAAAAATAGAAACCAACATGTGAATTACATCAATTTTAACAGGATAGATTTGAAATACTTTCTAAGAAAGTGTTGTTTCAAGTTATAACACATAAAATCACCTGAAGAATTCACAAAAGAATTAAAAAATAATACTAAAAATAAAAATCCCATCTTTTTTTTTCCGAACAATTTAAACAAAGTAATCCAAATTCATCCCCACAAATTAGAAAACACAACAAAAAAACCACTCCAATAGGAAATAAATAAATAAATAATTAAGGTAAAAACAAATAAATAAACAAGAAAACAAATTTGATAAATAAATAAAAAAAGAAAAGAAAACGGAAAATGTAAAATTACAGAGTTGTGATGACGACGATTAGGTTGACCAGCCGGACTGGAAATGTCCCGGAAGTTTCCGCGACCTCGGCCTCGACCGCGACCGCGACCGCGATTCATGGTCCTGACGGCGTGAAGCAGGGGATAAATTTGGCGGGAGAAGACGTAAGGGTTGAGTTACAAGGTGAAGACTAGGAAGAGAAGAAAAGTAATGTATTGGTAGTCTCTAGACTACATAGCATTAGGGATATATATATATATATATATATATATATATATATATTTGCTTGAGAAGAAAGCAATGGAAAAGGTTTTGCCTTTTGGGTTCTCAATAACTGAACAGTGAGCTTTGGCTTTTCTTCTTCTTCGCTTTCTAGTTGTGTTACACTCGTCCTCAGACCTCATTAAATAAACGTATATTTAAAAAAAAAAAAAAAAAGAAATTATCACTAAAATATCCTTTATTTTGAAAAAAATGTGAAAAAGAACCTTTCGTTTTAGAAAATTCAAAAAAAGTGCTTTCTATTTAACGAAAATTATCACTAAAATACCCTCTGTTTGAATAATGTGAAAAAAAATCTTCTATTTAATGAAAATTATCATTAAAATACCCTTTATTAAAAAAAAGTGTGGAAAAAAAATCCTTGTATTATTAAAAATTTAAAAAAATACCTTCTATTTGAGAAATTTTTAAAAATTTTAGATTTTTTTTTCTAGATTAGTGCCACAACAATAGAGAGAAGAGTTTTTTTTAAGAGGTTTTAAATTATGTGTATTTTCTATCCCTTTCTTTTTAAGTGTGGTGTGTTTCTTAAAATAATATAATATGAGTATAATGTTAATTTTATTAATTTTTTTGAAGATTTTGACTAGTCAATGGTAGCAAATGATATGATAATTCAAATAAAAAGTATTTATTTTAAATTTTTAATAATACAAGGATTTTTTTTACACTTTTTTAAAATAGAGGGTATTTTAATGATAATTTTCGTTAAACAGAAGGTTTTTTTTCATATTTTTTCAAACAGAGGGTATTTTAATGATAATTTTTATTAAATAGAAAGTATTTATTTTGAATTTTCAAAATAGAAGGTTTTTTTCACATTTTTTCAAAATAGAGGGTATTTTAGTGATAATTACTCTTTAAAAAATAATAATAATTTTTTATAAGATAAAATTGCGGTAAAAGTGCTCATTTTTAGTCAAAATTTACATTTTAATACTAATCTTTTTCTTGACGACAATAATACCTTCCGTCCAAATTTTTTATCAACTGTCAAATTTTTCCATTAAGTGCCACATAATTGTACACGGGTCGACATCTGAGTTTTTAAGCCGTTGAAAGTCGTTTAAAAATTATAGAAAAATACGAAAATGAAATAAAAATGAAATTAAAGTAGATAATAACTTCAAAGTCCGTTAAAAAAAGAGAGTAAAAAAGTTCAAAAACCCAAAAATTTCTTGTCTTCACTCTCCTGCCCTATCTCTATTTCGACTAGTTCTTGTCCAGAATCCACCATTAATGTCTGTAAATTGCTAAAATTTTGATGAGTTCTTGTGGAGAAGATGGAGCATCGACATCAACCTGGTAAGTATTTTTATGTTGGTTATGGTGTTCTTATTGCACTTTTTTCCAGTATTTTATGCCAAAATCGAGTGGGCGAGTGTTATTCAGACTTAGGGCTTTTGTACTTTTTAGGGTTTGTAATTGACATTGTGAAGAGTTTTCGGCTTTTATAGTTGAGGAAGGGGACTATATTTTTGGGTTTGGAACCCATATGCGTGGAGTCTATTTTGTTGTCTTTTTTGGAGACCACTACTTCTTCTTTTACTGTTATGGGGGTCAACATTTGCTTTGATGAGGGTAGGTCAATAGGAATCTGGTTTACTATTAGCTAGTGGGTTTATTTTATTACTTAATTTATTATTTAGTAGGTGTTTAGTAGTTGATAATAATTACTTTTAAATTTGGCAGATGAGTCTTCTACATTATTCACAGTCAAACTGTACTATGGTGGAGATTTCTTCACACCTTATGGGAATAAAAGGTACGAGGGAGGGAGTATTGCACTATTTGATAACTGCGATATGGATTACTTCAAAAAATTCAGTTTGGAAAATATGACTTTGCATTTGAATTATACGATGCCATTTGGGCTTTTGTGGAAGCCAAAGGATAGGGCATTAAAATATGGAAAAATGTTAGTAAGTGACAAGAAAGTTATGGAAATAATGGAAGAATTGGTGAGGCGTAACTATAGGAAGGCAGAACTGTCCTTGGTGATGCCTAAGAAGGTAATGGGATTGGAATGGAGGGAAGACAGTGATGCAATTAAACGTCATCCAGGACCTAAACCCTTAAAGAGATGCATCATTGAAGAACTAGCTGAGGATGCAGATATTTAAGGGATAAAAATGGTTACATCACAAGCCCAAAGTCAGTACTCATATACTGACCTTGGACCTAAAGCATAAATTGGTACGCAGGAAAATAATATCACACAAGAAGATAAGCATGGACAAGAACCTCATAGATCCTCCCCACAACCACCAATTGAGACAAGACCACAATCCACTCCACAACCAACAAATGAAATAGAACATGTTTCACCATAACCACCAAATGACCCAGGACCACAATCTTCCCTACAACCAGCAACTGAACTAGATAATATTCTACCACAATCACCAAATGCCCTTGCTAACTCTGATCTATACATACCAAGCCCATCTCATTTCCCAGACACCACACAACAAAGCCAATATAAGGGAGTATTAGAGGATGTATATGACTATGATCCTGTTGTTAAGGATTTATTAGCAGATGGAAGCAGAAACCACACCCAGAATGAACCTGTAGAGTATGAAGCTCTAGTGAATGAACCTACAGAGAATGAAGCTCCAGTGAATGAACCTGCAGAAAATAAAGACAATCAGAATCAAAGGGCTGAAAATGTAACTAGAGAAGAAAAGTTTAAATTTGTTCAGGAGGAATATGCTCAGGATAATGAGGGGGAAATGAATATAGATCATCAACCTAATTCAAGTAGTTGGTGAGGATCAGTTACGCAATTATGTGAAGAAGATGATGCTGGTAGTGAAGGTAGGATTGAATCTGAGCAAGATCTATAAAGCTTGAGTGAAGGTGATGATCATATTGATATAATCAGGAAAAGCAAGTAGTTCAATGCCAATACCAATTATGAGAATTTTAAATTCACTTTGGGAATAGAGTTTGCATCAGTAGACCTCATTAGAACAGCTATCAAAGAGTACTTATTTCTGTGTACAAAGAGTACATATATATGCAGAACACCTCAGAAAATATAAGAGTTAAATGCAAAGTAGAACAATACCCTTAGAGTGAATACTTTAAAGGATGTGCATGATTATGGGCTAGTTTTCAATAGCGAGAACATGGACAGCACATGGTTGGCCAAGCATTTCCTTGAGCAGTTCAGAGTAAACCCTACTATGTCTTATAAAACTTTCCATAAGATGACTGTGGCCACCAAATTCTCAGAGGTCTCACCTTGGGCATTTTATAGGGCTAAGGTTAAAGCAATTACTATGCTAGAGGGGTCTGTTAGGGAGCAGTATGCCATTCTAGAGGATTACTACAAACAGATCTTGGCTACAAACCCTGGTAGTACAGCCGTTTTGAAGACAAAGTTGGTGAACGACAGAAGATTATTTGAGAGGGTCTGCATATGCTTGAAGGCATGCAAGGAAGGATTCAAACTCGGATGCAGACCCTTAATTGGCTTATATGGTTATTTTTTGAAAGGATATTGCAAAGGGATATTGTTGACGGCACTGGGCATTAATGGAGACAAATCTATATTCCCTATTGCATATACAATAATGGAGAAGGTGAACACAGAGACATAGAAGTGGTTTCTCCAATTATTAAGGGAGGACTTAGAGATAGGTAATCCAAAACGGTATACAATGATGAGTGACAGACAGAAAGGGCTAGAAACAGATCTAGAGACCAATTTTAAAGGTGTTGAAATCAAATTTTGTGTTAGGTATTTACATGCCAACTTCAAGAAACAATACCCAGCTTTACTATTAAAGCAAATATTATGAGCAGTTGCCAGGACAACAACAAATGAAGAATGGATAAGGAGAATGAATAAGTAAAAGGCAGTTAATAAGAGGGCTCATACATGGCTCATTACAAAGAAACCTAGTGAATGGACAAGGTCAACTTTTTCTGAGGGAGTGAAATATGATATTCTGTTAAATAATATATGTGAGAGTTTTAATTCAGCTATCTTAGATGCTAGGGATAAAGCCATTGTGGCTTTGATAGAGAAAATCATATTCTGGATGATGTGTGGAGAAATGGAATAGACCTGTTGGGAAAAGAATTTTGAAAGTTATTGAAGACAACAAAGCAATTAGAAAGTATTGTATAACAACTAGAGCTATAGCTAAGAAGTTCCAGGTTACCTTTAAAAATAATGAGGTTTTTGTGGTTAACTTGGATACCAAAATGTGCACCTGTAGGAGGTTTCAGTTAACAAAAATCTCGTGGCCATGCAACTGCAAGCATTTGGAGTATGGGGCTAGACATTATGGACTATATCCATGACTACTACAGGAAAGAATTTTTTTGTTAAGGCTTATACAGATGTGGTTGAACCAATGCTTAGCCCAGATAAATAGCCTCAAACAGGGCTGAATCTAATATCTTCTCCAATTGAACATAATTTACTAGGCAGACCAAAAAAATCAAGGAGAAGAGAGGCAGATGAACCACCTGTTGGTGCAACTAAACTGAAGAAAACTGGCCAAATAACCCATTGCACCAACTGTAACTAGAGAGGCCATTTCAGGTCCACTTGTGAGAATGAAATATTTATAGAGGTATGAATATATTAGTTTCAGTTATATAGGTTCCTCAGTTTTTATATACATCTTGAAGCCAATTATGTGTTAGATTTTTACAGGCCCCTGTTCAAAAGAAGAAATGTCGTCCACCTAAGAAAAACCTTACTGAGGAGATAATCAAAAGAAGAGAAAGGCAACAAAAGCAAAAAGCTAGAAATGATGCCATTGCAAACTCTAGTACTCCAACATGGGCAATCATGAACTGAAATGGAAGTTACTTAGAATTGCCATTTATATTTAACCATTAGGGATATACTGTAAAAAAATGTACTAAATTTTGGAGATGCATATAGGTAGCATAGTAGTGGCTTTTGGTGGTAGTTTTTCTAGATTATTATTGCTAGTGCAAGAACTTTGTGCCTCTTGTGGCATTTTACAATGTACATGAGTTATATAATCTTTTTTAGACATAAATGGTTGTTCTATGCAAAATCAGTTTGCCATTTTGCTTATATCATATTCTGTTTTAACTATCCTTCTCATATTAAAAAATTAACTACAATGCTATTAACAAACATAAACAACTCAGCTTGAATTGCACAAATAAACTGTTATATTGATATTGTAATGACAAAATTCAACCATTATAACTGCTACTTTAGAGTTTAATAACAAATGCTACATACATTTGTTTTACACTAAATAATAAAACTAACTACACAATTACATCAATACCTCAAGTTAACTAGATAACAATGATAATTATAACTATAAAACCCAGCACAATTTTCCTTAATCTTTCACACATATTTGTTTTAACTTCCTCATTATGTCTCGGTATATTTTCAGCAACACATGAAAGCCCTCATCTTATTCCTGGAATATCACAAGCTGTAGTGTAACTCTGCCCAGCACTAACTCCACCTTAATCAAATGACGATTTCTTTACCTCTAAGTCACGAATTCTTCTTAGTAACTCTAGTATTACTCTCTTTGATCTCTCGCATATTTTTGAATCAACCCAATAGAAAAAACCATAACTACTATAAGCCTGAACAAAAATTAACTTCATCACTTATATTTCAAAAAAAAATTCTAAAATTACTCACCCGAAACTTCCTACACGACTTGAACCTCCTCCTTAGGTTTTTGTTAGTCTATGGTAAGCTTGTTCATCGGTCGGTAACTAACCATTTTAGCTCATACAGGAACCGATCCGTTCATTGGTTGGTTTTCTATTTTCTCAACTGAACCAATCCACCAGTCCATTATCCACCGAACCAATCCAAATCTGTTATCCAATTAATGGATCAATTGTGGGCTTCGGTTTCGGGCCTTATATTTGGGCCATTTTTATACATTTTAGGCTTTAATAATTTCTATTTTTCTTTTACTATTTTGGGCCGGAAAATTGTAAAAAAAAAATTGAAAAGGCCCCGTATAAAATAACTAGTATAAAAGTTACAATCCACAAAACCTGGTAATAAATTAAAAAACATATAAAAATCATTAGTCATATAATATAACAAGTTATAGGATAATTCAAATTTCCAAGTCTGTCTCTTGGTTGTGGCTATAACTATTAGAAAACATAATATAACGAGAGAAGTCTTTAAAGCAAGAAAGTGATAAAAAGGAAATATATGTCTGAGGACCAAAAGTGTCTAATATCCTCAAAAGACCGAATAGACAAGTAAATGAAACCCTTCGTTAAACATAATATAATTATGAAAACCAATAAGATAGTAGACGAGTCACTCAATTCTTATATCCCCAACACTAGCCAAGATATCTGCAATTTTTTTTTTTAAAGAAAAAAGTATAGTTAGAACAAAAACAAACAAATGACAAGATAAAAGTATATATCATAATTATATTTACCAGACTCTAATGTTTTCCCTTCTCCTAATCCATTACGAACATCAGTTATTGGTGTTTGTCGAATCCAATTTTGAGTGCATATGAGTGCCTGGACAGTTTTAGGAGATAAAGAATTCCTAAATGGATCAATGACACACCCACCAATAGAGAATACTGACTCAGAAGTGATAGTAGAAGCTGGAATAGCTAGGACATCTCGAGCTATCAAGGAAAGAATCTTAAATCTGCTAGAATTAACTTTCCACCAAGACAAGATATCAAAGTCAGTAGCATATGGGTCCTCACAAGCTTTTATTAAATACTTGTCAACTTCTGTCTTATTGTCCAGTTTGTCAGTAGCCTTTAACCTTTGTTTAAGCCAATTTTGGAACAAAGTGTATGCATCTACATCTCCACAATCAGCCTTAATGTCTTCAGAAGTTTGGGAAGTAGTGGAATTGGAAGTACTAAAAAAATTGGAGTTCAGCTTGCAATATTCAGAATACATCTTCTCCAAAGTCTTTCTAACTTGCTTGGTATGCTTTGTAGCTTCCTCAGAATCACTAGTACACATCATCTCAAAACAAACAGTTAAAAAAGGCCCCTTATACCACAGATCAAGCAAAACTGCCACAAGCAACAAAGGATTCAAGATTTCTATTTTTTCCCAATACTTCTTATACTTTTTCCTCATTAAATCAGCTATCATACCCAACCTGTAATCCTCATTGTCACTCCAACTATCTATTTGGTTGAGAATAAAAGAAACCTAATCTAGAAACTGATTGGATGTTACATAATTAGTGCCAGAGAATTGCAATGTTGCATAATAAAAAATCTTCAAGAATTTCACAAATAAGCATGCCTTATCCCAATCACTTTCACTAGGATATGTTTTCATCGCAGAGTTGCAAAACTCTTTGACATAACCCACATCATGCATCTCCATCCTTTCAAATGCCTTTTGGTACTTTTCAGCAGCATCTAACATCAAGTAAGTTGAATTCTAACGGGTTGAAACATCTAGGCAAATTGTTTTCTTAGAACTGATTTTTACTTGTTTTGCACACTCATTCAATTTTTGCATTCTTGCAGATGATGCTCTCACATATCTTACAACATCTCGAATTTTGTTTATAATCTGATTGTACTCAATTAACCCATCTTGAACAATCAAATTTAGAATATGTGCAGAACATTTTAAATGCATGTATTCACCTTTCATAATTGTACCACCCCATTGATTAACGGTATTAACAATATACTGAATAGCTCTACTATTTGATGATGCATTATCCACAGTGATGGTAAAAACCCTCTCAATTCTCCATTCTAACAAATATTGCTCAACAGCTTTACCAAGTGTTTCACCCTTACTAATAGGAACAATATAATAGTTCAAAATTCTTTTTTGCAATCCCCAAGATTCATCAATAAAATGAAGAGTTAAACATATATAATGCAAATTCTGACACAATATCTAAGTATCAGTTATAAGACAAACTCATTATTTTGTTTTCACAAACATATCCCTTAAGACATTTTTTTCTCTTATATAAAGGTTCAAGCAGTCCCTTGTAATAGTAGTGCATGAAGGAACTTCAAATCTAGGCTCAATATTCCAAATCTAGGCTCATTTTCTACAAAGCTAAAAAGGAGTTCATCTTTAATAATCATCCTAGCAACATATTCTCTTATTTTTTTCAGGCTTGTAACTATGTGATACTAGGTTTCCCTCATCAACCTTCTTAAATTGAAAAGCTAATAATTTTTGTCTCTTATCTTCTCTCCCATGATACTTCTTGCATTGATTAGCAATATGATGCAACAAATTACTTGTTCCATTTTTTTAACTACCACATGCATATTGAATCCCACAGTACTTGCACTTGGCTTTAGGATGGTATGCATCATTATTCACCCTAATAAAATGCTCCCATACCTGTGATGGAGTCCTAGTTGACTTCCTTTTAGTTTGAGTTTGCTCCGTTCTAGCACTAAGTAAAGTTGATGGTGCTGTCAATGAAGGGCTTTCATCAATTTGTGCATTATATGTCTCCATATTGGCTCTTTATCCCACAACTTCATTGTCTTCAATTGAAATGAGGTTGTGTATTTCCTTTTTTATAGTTGAAGACATCTGTCACCACAATTTATAAGTTATAATCACAATTGATAAAAAGCATATTTTTCATAATTTTATGTAAGTAAAAGAAAATTTAAATATCTCATCGAGTAGAAGTAGATACTGAAGTCGTGATATCTTTATGATAAAGAAACAAAATCATAGACCCAAGAACACCCTAGAAGTAATATAAAACTCAAAAATTAAGACAACAAAATTAATTAGCTAAAAGCTATTATCTCAGTATTAAAAAGATAAAATCAAAGCCATTTTGTCATTCCAAATTAAAGTTAATCTATTGCTTTTGTTCCTTCCAAACAAACAATAATATTATCATGACTTAAAATAAATTAAAAGCAAGAAAGACTCAAAAGCATGGAAAAAATCGCCACGAGGTGAAATCATGACTCAAAACAAAGCCACAAAATAAATAAGTTGATTAACCCAACACAGAGAGGTGAGTGATGACACAAGAAAGATAGATTATAAACTTATAAATTAGATATATCAAGGTACTTGATATTTTCAATAAACCATAAACTATAACATCTGTGAAGCATGAGTTAATCGGACAGTGATTATATTTCATAAGTCTCAATATACCATAATAGGGAAAAAAAATTGAAGGACAAGTTGAAGTATACTATGAGCGATGTATAGACGACTTGCTAGAAAGAAAAAGGCGAGTGTCTGAGTGATAGGATAAGCAAAAGAGCCGAGCAGGTTGAGGGAGAGGATGAGAGTATTATGAGTGAGATGAGTGAGGGAAAGAGACAGATCGAGAGTTAGGGTTGAGCGAGAAGGTGGCGGCCATGACCTTTAAGAGTGAGTGTGAGTGTTTGATATGAAATTAGTTAGGTTAAATTTTTCAAGTGAGATGTAGGAGGACATGCCTAGGATAGTAAATGGAAAACACCAATAAAAACTAAGAAAAATAGCAAAAAGTATATATATTTTAAGTATAGTTGGATTGGTCGGTTTTTATTAGATTTTTGCATATAGAATCCGCCAACCGACCGATCCAATTCGGTTTTGCATAAACAGGATCCGATCCAATCCAATTGTAATTAGATGTCCAATTTTGATTGGTCGGTTTAAAATGGATAGGTCAATTTGGTCAGTTTTTTACAGATTTTACACACTCTTGGTCCATGAGGTCCTCACCACCACCGGAAGTGGTAGTCTACACTTACAAAACTCCATTCACACAAAATTGCTACAATAGATCTAAATTTCCCCAATCTTCACTTATAATAATTAGGGATTCTTTCCTCTGAAGTGTTGCAGAGATCAATGGAGGATTTTTGACAAGAACCAGTCGATAGAGAGAGAGAGAGAGAGAGAGAGAGAGAGAGAGAGAGAGAGAGAGATAGTAAAGAAAAATAGATTTGGTTCTTTTTTAAACTCGTTTCAGGTTTATTTTCTGATATTATCTGCTTTAATTTCATTTTTATTTCATTTTTGTATTTTTCTATAATTTTTAAACGACTTTTAATGGCCTAAAAACTCAGATGTCGACACATGTACAATTATATGGCACTTAACAGAAAAATTTGACGGTTGCTATAAAATTTAGACGGAAGGTATTATTGCCGTCAAAAAAAAGATTGGGTATTAAAGTGTAAATTTTGACAAAGAATGGGTATTTTTGCCGCAATTTTCTCTTTTTATAATATCTATATAAACTGCATGACCTAACACGACTGGACTCCTCTCAATGTCTCATTAGACGTATTTCGTAATTGTGGTAATTTAGTTCACGACACGATAATACTTCACACGAAATTAGTGAGTTTGGATTTGTCTTAAATATTTATTGATCTAAACATGTTAAATAAGATTAAACATGATTTAATAAAATGTCATAATCGAATTAACCTGCTAACTCGAAATTGACACGTTTAACAAGATTAAATTTTGTGAGACTTTGTATTATATTGTGTAACTTGAGACTTCCATATTATGTTTTATGTACTGAAATTTGAAAGTTTTGGTTTGGTTTTTAAGTTTTAGATGGCATATTATATTTATTTTATTTATTATGGTTGATTGGTTACATTGGAAATATTAAACAAGTTAATAAATTATATTAGGGTATATCGAAAATGTGAAATAAGTTAATACATTAAACTTAATAGGTTAATAAGTCATATCAAATGGAATTAAATAGGAATGTTTAGCACTAACAAGTTAAGTTTAATTAATAGGCTAAATAACATACAGATTAGCACGTTGTATTACGTTAGACACGACATAAATATAACAAGTTTAAATACATGTTCAATATTCAGTCATAGTTTAATTTATTTATTTAGCGTACCATGTATGTTGGACAGAAATTCCACCCACCAATGAGAGTGTGCCACGATAGAATAGAAATATAAAAGAATGGTCCGACACACCAAAAGGTTAGACAGTACGTGATAAAATGACGGTTATATTTCAAAGGTTATTCACCATCTATTTGATGAAAATGGCCACCACCAGCTATACACCACTCAGTAAAAAAAGACCACGTTTAAGAAATATTCCCTATTAAAATCGTTAAGACATGACCACTAACAACAAGTAGTGCTCGCCTCCAAAAATAGTCCCAATGAATCATTACTCACCCCTACTTAAGGCTTCAAGGACATGTATCAACCAATGGAGAGTTTCATTAACGGCCTCAACAATAACAGCTATCCATGCATAAGAAGCTATTCAGATATTGCCAATTGTCTATATACAAACGACTATTTGGATATCGATAGTGGTCTACACACAAATGACTATTCAGACATCGATAACTATTCATTCACAAATGGGTGGAAATTAACCTAATAGTACAAAGATATGAGTCCCAAAGTGTAGTATAAGTACTATAAAATGTAGTATACGAACATATATCTCAAGATATGCATGGATATATGGTATGCTGTTGAATGCCCAAGGAGACCACCAAACCCTACTATAAATACCTTACTTTTCATGAGGTGAGGTAAGGTGCCATACATTTTCCAAAAAATATCTAATGCCAAACTTTCAATTTCACTCTGATTTTCATGGTAACACCTATGGGCCTACCACTAACTTGATCATCAGAGATTGTATGGCAGAAACTACACTGGTACGACCCCTTCCTGTCCCCTATAAATAAGTATTGCAAAATAGTGATCGCCATCTTCGGCTATGTTACTTCGTGACCACCTACATAAAACTGGTGTGAATCCTAATTCTGTCATCGTGACAGCATGTTGGTGACTGAATAAAAATTTATACCAGCAATATGAGTTTATAAATGATGATACGAATAATAAATATGTCATGTTTGGATTTGGTAGTTACTCGGAAATCCAAGTTTTTTTATTCTTGAGCGACTTTTTTTTTTTTGGGGAACGATTTCTAGCTATTTTTTAAGTTGAAAACGGCGCAAAATTGAGAGTAAATTATGATTAGAGAGATGAAATGGAGTTTATAGAAGCTTGAATGTTAAAAATTGCTGATTTTATATGATTTTTTTGGTTAGTTTTGGGGTTTTTTCTCCTCTAATATTCTCTCTCCCTTTTCTTCTCTTTATTGTTGTCAAGAAAATTGTTTGGTCAATTTGCTTGCAGAAACAATAATGGTGATCCTAGAAGACTCCAAGAAAAAATTAGTTTATCCTCAAACAATACTAGGAAGCTCAATTTCCCGGAAATTTATCATAGATTTTTTTGCCCTTTTGTTTTGTCAACTGTTGACTAAAGGACAAGGAAATCTCATATACTTTGAAGAGATACATTTCCAAAATAAAAAAACTCTAGAATTTATTTATCCTTTTCAATTTTTTAACTTTTTTTAATTTAAATAATTCCACTTATTTTAATTTAAGTTTTAATATTTTAATTTTGAAAAAAAAAGAAAGCAAAATGGCATAGTTTAATAAGTGTCGTTGACAAGAATATATTCTCACAAACTTGATAATTAATGCATGTCTTTTTTAATCCTGAAATACATGATGAACCCGTGTTTATAATTTGTATTATCTGAGATACTAAAATGTAAAGATCAAGTAATTGACGATCTAGACCCTGACATTTTGGTAATGCATTATTATGAACGTTGAGAACATAAGCTGGTATGGAATCCACAACTCTATTATACAAAGAAGTGAGTATTACCTTGAGAAGCTATAGGAGCTTGGATAGTTTAAACCTTAGGTAAGTAATTGATAAAATTGAATATTTTATTAATTAAAGACTTTCTATAGATCTGATCGTCATTAGATATTGTCTTGTATCAAGGAATTGAAGAATATAATTGGAGGGGTAAAATGATAATTTTACCTAACTCTAATTATTGGTATACATATGGGGATACATATGCAAATGTTAATTATCTAATAGGCATAATTTTAATTATAAAGTATCTTGTGATATTTTCTTAATTTAAGAGTGCAGTTTAGACCTTTAGTGGAATAAGTCCATAACTAATTGTACAAGCTCACTCGTTAATTGTAACTGGGCCTTTGTCTATTGGAGCTTAAATTAAACAGGTCCATTTGGATACTCAACCTACAATAACATATTGGGCTGCATGAGTTCAATTGAGCTCAAACAGTTTTCTGGGCAATTACACAAAAGGGAGAAAAAGGCCGGATTGATAATGGCCCACCACAGTGCTAATCAGTAGTACTAACTGGGAAAAAAATTTGAGCACAATACACAGAAAACTACTACTCTAAAAAATAAAATGGTTACTCCATTAGTAACGAAAATTAGGAAACACACTAGTTACAAAACAATTAACCCAAATCTTTGTTAACAGCATAATTTAGGAATAACCAAGAGTAACATAATGTAGAAATTATTCTGCTAACTAGCATGCATTATTTATTTTTTAAAAAACCCCTTTAAAAATCGGTGAAAACCAAAGGAAAAAACACGAAATACCTTCAAATTTCGAGGAATCAAAGCCTTCTCCGAATCGGGATCCAATCGGAGCTTCTTTGCCACAGATTTTACTTACTCATTAGACTTAGGTCTACTAGAGCTTCCCTTCCTCTTCGCCGTATTTTTCAAATTCGATTTTGGAGCAGGAGAACTTGAGCTTGCTCTCGTTACCACCATAACTAGAAATCTATAAAATTAAATATAAAATTCAATAAAAATGGACTAGAAACGGCTAGAAATCTAGAAAACCAGGTGTAAAACATAACAAAAAAAAACTAAAAATGCAAAACATTACTATGAATAAGGTACTGTAATGGACGATCGTGAAGAAGAGAACAAATTTCACAAAAAAAAAGCTCTGAAAAACCCAACGATAAAAAAGAGAAGAAACCAGTTACTGCTGCAAAAGATCGACGGAAAGAGAGGAGAATAGAACAGAAGAGAACGAGAGAAAGAGAGACCGAAAACAGAAAACATAAAACCCAAATGAAGCCAAACAACCCTTTAGAACTTACTCGAATATGGTATTTTTCAATAAAAGGCGGTACCAAAAGAATAGATAAAAAGAGGATCGTATATTTGTTATTTCTTTTTAAAAAGACGTGTATGCACTAATTTCGCCTTAAGAAAATACGCAAAAAAAAGTCATTTCGGCCCAAATCAGCTCTACCCATGTCATTTTCTCTGTAAGGAAAAGCCTAGGCCCAACATGTCACACAATTGATTAGCCCGCCCACACGCTTAGTCGGGCCAACCCATGCAATACTACTCCTTGTCTCCTCCTTTTTATTTATTTATTTTTTCTACACAAAAGCAAACTATTTTAAAAATAATAATTAAATTTTGAGATTTTTTTTTTTTTTAGTCTTAAAAGACTATAGCAGAATGAGCCTAGGTGGTATAACATATTTGCATTTTTACTTCGAAGCATAAATGCATCATGCAAGTTGAAAGAGTTTTGGGACTCGATGTGGAGGAAGTACGATTAAAAACTTTGTTGAGGGGAAGATTAAATTTGAGAAAATTAACAAAATTATGGTCCTAATATGCCTTTTTTGTTTGGGTTAAGTAGCCACATACCCTTTTTAAAAAAAAAAAAAAAATGTAGTCACATACCCTTTTTTTCAGAAACACCAATCAAAGTTAGAGGTTAAACTTCTCATTTGGAATTGATTTAGGTGGGTAAAAATGACAAATAGAAATACATTTTCTTGACAAGAAAAAGTGGCATAAATTAGAGAAAAAAAAATGATCGTATAAATAAGTAATCTGGTATAATAAGTGGTACCAGGGCACTCGGCTATAAAATGTTAATTATGGACATTGTTTTAAGGATGACGAAGGTCATTTACCCAAGCGACCCTTTTTTCTTTTTTATTAAGTGATGAAAACAAAATAAAATAAAATAAAATAAAGAAAAGAAAGGAAAGTATATAAATACCCTCTTGACGCAGCTAAGTGTTGTACCTTTGAAATATTACCGACTCTCTTGACGGCTGACGCGTCCATTCCCAACGTACAACCTGGATCTTAGAGATCACGGACAAAACCAGTAGCAGCCCTGATTTACTTGAATCGAATCATCTCTCTCTCAAAAACCCCTCAAAAACTCTTTTTTTTTTTTAGTTCCTCAGATTCCACCATCATCGTCAGCGTCCCTCAAATCAATGCCATAACCAGGTATCTCTCCTTTATTTATATATATCCGGATAATTTTGTTAAGATTTTCAAGTGGGCATCCGTAATTTTTCGTTTTTATTTCATATATACGGAGAATTTGATTTTAATTTTGATTTGATTGGTATCTTAAGGATACGATTTTTTGTGGGTCAAAGCTTTTTTAAATTGATCTTTGATACCTTTTAATGGATCACTGCAATTCCCCCCAAAAAAAATAAGGATGTATCACAATTTTATCCTGAAAGCTGGATCTGTTTTCTAGGATTTGTACATTGGAAAATGGATTTATAGAGTTGGACATATAATGAGAATTGGGTCTTTTGTTTCCCTCTCTTATAATGAGAATTGGGATTTTTTTTTCCTGAAAGAAATCATTTCTTTTATTTGTATTTTGCTAAAAGTCAATTGGAAAAATCGTATCATGGGTCTTTCTCATTTTTCTTATACAATAAATATTTGAAAGAGGGAAGATTTTTGGGTTATACTGTTTTCATAGCCTTGTTTGACACAAGTCATCAGAACTAGTAGAACTTGTAGCATAACTTGCAGTTAAAAACAGGGAAGGCATTAGTTTATTGGTGAAATTGTGGTACCAAGAGGGGTTCTTTAATATCCACTTTGTTAGTTTTGCATGAATATCCCTGTTTAGTTTATCTGTAGTAGACATGTAAAATTTTTGATAATTGTGCTTCAGTGGTGTATTACTTAATAATTTTTTTGGAATATATTGCAGCTAACGTTTTATAGCTGGTAATTCGGGTACCGAAGATGGTGAAGCTAACAATGATCGCTCGTGTGACTGATGGTCTTCCTCTAGCAGAGGGACTTGATGATGGCCGTGATGTGAGAGATGTGGAATTCTACAAACAACAAGTCAAGGCTTTGTTTAAGAACCTCTCAAGAGGCCAAAATGAGGCTTCAAGGATGTCAGTTGAAACTGGACCTTATATTTTTCAGTATCCTTGTGTGTTGTGTCTCTGTTTTCCCCATATTTTTCCGTGTCATATTTTGTTATTTTTCTTGTCACTCATAAGAAGTTGATAGATTTGTTGCCAGCTTGCTGATTCATATGTTACCATGCAGGATTAGAATAAAAATTCTATTTCAAGTAATGACTTCTTATGAAACTTTCTAGAAAATGTATTAGACACTCAGTTAGTGTTCTAATGGCAGATGATATTCTGGGTTCATGTAGCTGAAGTTGATGTAATCAATGGGCCTGTCCATTCTTAAGCATGCTCCAGATGTTGGGTGTTGTAGATTTTGTTCTGGAGCCTATGATTGCCTTACTAGAATATGCATTGAATCATTTTAGTTGAAACTTAAACTGAAGAATTATTATTTTCTGGTGAATAAATATAACATCTAATCGTGGACCAATCTGCACCAGTAAGATACATTGTTAGTCATGCTTTATGACTATGGAGTTTGGATGAAATTAGATATTCCCATGCACATGAGCTCTTATGTTGGGTTTTCTCTGTGGATTTATAATTTCTGCTATAAACTTGTATGTTTATTCCAATTGTGACAGCATCCAACTCTCAATGTTACCTTGACATAGTTCTTAGCTATATAATAGAAGGGCGTGTCTGTTACTTGACAATGTGTGACCGTGCCTACCCAAAGAAACTTGCCTTTCAATACCTTGAAGACCTCAAGAATGAATTTGAGCGTGTTAACGGGGCACAAATTGAAACAGCTGCCAGACCTTATGCCTTCATTAAGTTTGGTGTGTGATTTATTATTATTGTCGTTGTTGTTGTATTTTTATTTTTTATTTTTTTTTTCGTGGTTTTACAGGATCTGATTTAACTTTCTTTATGTTTATAGATACATTCATACAAAAAACAAAGAAACTGTACCAGGACACTCGTACTCAGCGGAATATTGCTAAGTTGAATGATGAGCTCTATGAAGTCCACCAAATTATGACTCGAAACGTGCAGGAAGTCCTTGGCGTTGGTGAAAAGTTGGACCGTAAGATATTTCTGTATCTCCAGAATCATTTCATTACGTACCAAATTATATTTAGTTGTCATATTATAAAATTCATAAAAAACATGTGCACTTTATTATTCATAGGTAACAAAGTGCTTTTTCTTCCAGCATTTGTATTCCATATTGCAATAATGCAGTTCTTTCTTCTCTGTATGATGTATCTTTTCGTTACCCCTCTCTGAAATCAGTTCTGTACAATATGAATGATGAAATCTCTTTTAAATTTCAATGTTTGCAGAGGTCAGTCAAATGTCCAGTCGTTTGACATCGGAATCGCGCATATATGCTGATAAGGCTAGGGATTTAAATCGGCAGGTCAGTTTTATTAGATTGTTCAATTATATGCATGAGCTTCTTTATAGTTAAGTTACACATCTGATGCATTCGGAACTGTTTGTTTTCTACTCATATAGGCTTTAATTCGAAAGTGGGCCCCGGTTGCTATTGTTCTAGGAGTTGTGTTCCTCCTCTTCTGGGTTAAAACCAAGCTCTGGTGATCCAAGCTGTATTGTCATTATTTTGGAGATTATCCCATCTGGGTTACTTGTCCAGACGTGAAGACTTGAGAGTTCGGATTTGGTGCCTGAGCCTCGTTGAGGATTAAATGTTGTCGTTACAAAGTTATTCTTAGTTGATGGCTCAGTTTGTTGAGTTAAACTTGTCACAGAATTCGGCGAGAGACCCTTGTTATCATATTAAGTAGTCAACTTACAGTATTATGATACTACAGTTAATATTGAAAGTGAATAGAATTCATTTTTGAGACATAATTTCTGTCATTTTCATTGAGTTCTCAATTTCAAGAGGTTGCCTTTTAGTGGACAAGCAACTCCCAACCTAACCTGAGGATGACTGATGTTTCAGTTTATTTGAACTGAAAAGAAGGTAGCTTCTAAAGTGACATGTCGTCTCTTTATAAGTAGCTTTTACCAAATAGATTTCTCTGTTGGTTACAATTCTGCAACAGATTCATGGTGATCAAGACGCTTAGATAGCTGTAATAGATTTACACGTGTTGGAACATAATAACAACAGCAAATTCACTTGTAAGGTGCAAATACAATGGATGAGTTCTGTCCGCTGAACCCAAATGAGTTGGACAATGCTATCTTTATGTCCAAACGTTCCTTCTTGGTGCCCGTTAGAATATTCATGTCCTGGACCAGATTCACAAGGTTTAAAACGACACTCAAGACATTAAACTGAAGAACATGTGAGTGCACCATAACAAAAGGAATCGTCCTGTGAATCATACCACGCCTTTATCAGGGTTCTCAAGATTAATGTTTGGATGCACCAACCCAGTTTGTATTGCCTATATGAGAGTAGAATCTGATCAGAAAAATCAGGCATGATATGTTGAAAAGAAAAGCCAAAACAAAATGGTAAAAGTTGACCAAATCTAATCATAAATCAATGTCATTCATAACTGGAAGAGAGTAGAGAGTCAACCTTAACTGTTGCAACAGCTTCTACAGCGCCAGAGGCCCCAAGAAGGTGACCAATCATGGATTTGGTAGAGTTCACTCTCAGCTGCAAAGAAAAATAAGAATCAAACCAATCGCCATCGAAGTCAGAAAAAATCCGATAATCAAAGACTAGAAAAATGTACATTCCCCGTTTCAACTTACCTCTGGATTCTTGCCGAAACAGCGGGTTATAGCTCGGTATTCGTTCAAATCACCAGCAGGTGATGATACAGCATGTGCATTTATGTAGTTTACATTTTCTCGTGCTACTCCACATTGAGCTAAGGCCCTCTCCATGCAAAGAGCAATGCCTCTCCCTGATTCTAGAAATAAAATTGTGTTGGCACAATAACAAAACAAAGCAATCACTGTGGAGTGTTTGATGCATTCTACTAATAAAGGGCCACAAAATATAAATAGTTAGCTCTATTAGTTGAGACACCAAAATAGCCAGAAGAGAGGAGAAAGTAAAAGAAAATAAAAGGAGGGAAAGAAGTATGAACAGGATGTGGGAAAATGAGAAAGGCAATTAGGCAAAGCAGGTTGGCTGCATCACAATTGTGTTGCTTACCGTCAGGTTGAGGCTGATCACTGCAGTGAGAAGCATCACAAGTGAAGCTTCCACCTAAAAGCTCTGCATAGATGGTTGCACCTCTCCTCTGTAACAATAAAAGAAAAGAGAAGAAGAGAAAAGAGTTCAAGCTACTAAAATTTTTCTAGCGTGAATAAATAAAGGACCAAGGAAACCTTAGCATGTTCTAGCTCTTCCAGAAGCAAAACTCCTGCTCCTTCTCCTAGAACAAATCCGTCACGATTCTACAAAAATAATTTTCATGAGCAAGTTAACAACTTAAAACCAAAATACATTTAAAAGATCACTTTGGCATAAGAGTAAGTGTCGAGAAAGAAGAGAATAATAGGACAGAAAGGGATGGATTACGATATCCCAGGGGCGTGAAGCTTTTGTTGGTTCATCATTCCTTTTCGAGAGTACTTTGCATGCTAGGAAACCTCCGAACGCTGCAGAGTTTAACAAATTCAAACTTGACAAGATCATACATCGAAAAGTTTCTCAAAAACTTGAATCAAACAAGAATGAAATGACTGGTCTTGTTACCTATTGGAATAATTCCTGCATCTGATCCACCACAAAGCATCATGTCCTGCAAATGTTTACAAAACCAGATTAGAGACTCAACATGGGTTCTTACTATCAGATATTTGTACTTTCATAGTACTGAAAAGAAAATGCAAAAAAAAAAAATGAAAGGAAAAAACAGCCTAGAATCTCAATCCAAGTGAGATTAAAGTGAGAACTTACTGCATCACCCCTGATAATATGATATGCTGCATTCAGTATGCAAATATTGCTTGTTGCACAAGCTGTTGATATTGAGTAGTTTGGTCCCATCCATCCCTGAAGTTTTGTTTGCCTAAATTAATTTGTATAGGTTTTGTGTTTATACGGCATTAAATTTAAACCATCCTGAATTTCTTACCAAGTCAATTGCTAGTATGGCAGAGCCCATATTGGTTGTTGCAAAAGGTACAGTAAAGGGATTTATCTTCTTGTAAGAAATTCTTAGTGCTTCTATTGCATCAGTAGAAACCTTATCAAAGAAATAATGTATAGAAAGTAAAAATCAATAATCTTGGAAGTAAAATGCAATTTGGACATTGTTTATATAGAATTGCTTTGGACTTAACTGACATGCCTCCTAATGCAGAGCCGATTAAGACCCCACATCGGTTTTTATCTAGTTCTCTCATCACTTCTTCAGTAATCCCACCATCTGTCAATGCTTTCTTTCCTGCAGTGAGCAAATAGAGCATGAATTTGTCTGCCCTCTTAGAAACCTTCGGCGATACCAATTCTTCTGTTGAGAAGGACTTGATTTCTCCGGCGATTCTCTGTGAAAAGGGTCGAAACCAATGGTGAATTCTCATCCTCAAATTCAGTAACTTGTTACTTTGAGACTGATCAGCCAATAAAGAAATCATACCGAGGGAAATGTAGAACAATCAAAAGCCTCTATCTCACTTATGCCGCTGACACCTTCTAGAAGATTGGTGTAGAAGACATCTGGATCATGACCAATGGAACTTACCACAGCCAACCCTGTCACAACTACCTTCCTTTGCCTTGTTAGAGCTTTCTTTGCTTCTTCCTCTGAAGACTCCACAGCTGCAGTTTTGCCTAAAGATATAGAAACAAAATGTGTTCAAATTGCAGATTCTAGTCACAACTCTACCATCAGCATCATGTCTGAAAGAAAGTCAAAAACCATAAATACATACATACACATGGATATACTATATCTGTTTAATATGTTTGTGTATTATGACATGAATCATGATATGAATGAAGAGACATTTACCAGAGTGAGCATCACAAGCCTTGAGTCTATTATTCCTTCTTGTTGTTATGGAGGCAATCTTTGACCCTGAAAGGAGGAAAGCATTCTCACCAAAGACAGCTAAAGATGCATATAGTCCTTTGGAGCTGTAGTACTCTTTAACGCAAGGCTCAAAAGTGCAGAACGAGGAAAGCAAGCTAGAAGCAGAAAATCCGCCATTTCCATTGCTGCATTTTGGAATGAGCTTCTTTCTTCTCGACCACTGGCTCAGTCTTTTTGGAGACTGAAACATGGACGAATTCAACGGGTGGTCTTTCTCACACGCTGGAGATATACGGGCAGCTACAAGCCATGGACAAAGAGGAGAGGCTATGGAAGAAGCCTCCATTGATGAACCGAGAGGAGGGGGCGAAATCTGTTAACTAGAAAAGTACCTCATCCCATAACCAAATGACAACACTTCTGATAGGTAGCTTATAGACTAAGGAATTTTCGATGTTTGAATCTTGTAGGCAAAATCTTAAATTTACCAGACTCCCTAATTATCTCTTCACACAAAAAATTTCATCTTCATACACTAAGCATGCATTTCTTAGTTCCCATGAAGAAATGAAGGAAGTATTTTACGTCTAAAACAGAGAAAAGAATTTATGTAATCTGATAAATTCAATTCGATATGCCCCCACAAATTTCATTACTTACTAGACCATTGATTTATATGGGCTTAGGCTCTTGGTTTACAAGAAATGTCAGACAATTATAAGTCCTTCAAACTGCTGCAACAAATATAGGAACAATACGTACGAGTCCTCATTTTCTTTGATAGTATATATATTTTTATGTGAAGTTTCGTTCGGCAATGGTTTTAGTGGTTTTGTTTGTTTATTGGTTTTTGGAAAAAGGATCCTCACGAAATATGCTTCCGTTGCGCGGTATCTCATTCCTTGGTGATATCTACTATATACTCCTTCAGTCTCCTAAGACTTGTCTGTACTGTATAGTAGTATATCATATGGCATCTACCAACCTCGTCACTCACATTCGCTAATTTTAAAGGCTTCATTTGTTGAAAATCAATGCGTAAATAATGTATCAATCTACATATATACGNTTAAGAATTATTTTTGTCACTTTCATCTTCACGATCATAATAAAGTTAAGGAAACTTATTGAACTAGAATGATGAGTAAATCTAAACTGAACAATGTAACAATTTATGAATATAATAAGGAAAAATTGAGTTAAAATAAAAGTTATTTTACATTATTGTATATTAAAAAGTGGTGTTTGGCGTCTAAAGTTGTAACACAAATTCTAGTAGTGTTACACTGCTAAAGCATGGGCATTTGAGCATGTTTTAATATACTTAAATCAATCGAAGTTAACAATTATTTTGAACGCTGTATTACCTATTATTTTCAGCTACTACAAGTTTCTGTTTTTTAAAAAGAAAAAGTGGAAGAAATTAGAGAGGAAAAAAAAGTGAGATATTATTCATTGGGTCTAATAAGTGGTACTGGTCTAATATTTTCTTCAAGAAATGGTAGTTTAGGCCCATATAAGTTCGATGGGTTTGGTATATACTCTAATCCGAAGTTGGCTTTTTTTTTTTTTTTTGGAGTAGTTGGTCTCCCATTGCCATCGAGGTTCGGAGATGCACAGCACTCCGATTATTATTTTAATATTTGTCTTTCGAATTTTGAAACTTTGATTCAAAGAGGGAAAATTGTTGAGTTTGATTAGTTCATGATTAGTTCATGTTGTGTTAGTATATACAAAATCAATAGTGGTGCCTTCTTGTTCGAGCAATAGAACAAGACTGAGAAAACCCATCAATGGAAATCGATAAAGATGAGGAAGATTTCTGTGAAACACCAGAAGAATCCGAGTCCGAGTACAGTTCAGACGATTCAGACAATGACCCATCTTATAGTATTATTGAAGAAACTCATGCCAAGTTTTCCAAGCTTTCTATCAAGAAGAAAACTAAAGCTCGGTTCGTGTCTCATTCAATGGAGCATTTTTTTTTTTTTCCCTGAACATTTCTTCTTCAACGATTTCTGTCATTTTGATATTGAAATTTTGATGGGTATTTGTGCATTTGCAGTATGGTTGATGATCATGATATTAATCTCCCTGGTGAAGCAGAGAATGATATTGTCCCTCCTGTACTTGATGAAAAAGACGAGAAAAGTTTTGAGGAAATCCAGAAAGTGATTGGAGGTTGGCCAGTGAAGGGGTTTTTCTTTTGGGCGTTGTGGATTCAATCTGTGTATATTGTTTTAGTTGCTTAGATATATTTGTATGAGTATCTCACAACACGGGATTGTTACCAATGTCAAGAACCATTTTTTTTTCCTGGACCAATACATCATAGAAATGCTCTATACCGATTTTAAATGATCTACTAAATTTTTGTTCTCTTCTGGGTGGCAGTTAGTCAGCTTGAGAAGTTAAAAGTGGACCAATGTAAGGTTTACCTGAGGAAGAATGGATTGAGACTCACGGGCAATAAAGGCACACTCCTTCAGCGGATTAAGGAGCATTTGGAGTAATTTTATATACTATTCTAGTGTTATAACTGAAGAAACATATGTTTTTTCAGTCCTTAAACTTACTTACGTTTCAATGTTCTTCAGGATTTCGAACGGCGGAGGGGAGAAGAAGTACCCAGTATCTAGCTTTTCGTTGAATTGTAAAGGTAAACGTGTATATTTGAGTCAAGTCACAAATTCTAATAAGTTCTAGGCTGGGGTGAAACAGTTAGTACGTCTGAATCGGAAGTGGGAAATCCTGGGATTTGGTCCAGGTCTCTAGCTCTAAGCTCCCAAGGGCTAGCTTTCGCCTTTCGTGGTGTCGTTCATTTCTTATTTGTTATGTTTAACTCTTCTTTCCCTCTTATGTTTTGAAGTCTTGAGGGTAATGGGTGAATTCTTTTGCAGGCGATGCATGCACTGGCGATGTAGTTCTGTTTGAACAAAAGGTTTATGACATGTAAGCTTTAACGAAAATAATAAAAGAAGTTGTGTTTCCTTGTTTCATTTGCCTGACAACAGGGATAGAAGAGGCAGTTTTCTTCATACACAAGCGCAAAATGTTATTAGGAATGTGATTGAAGTAGTCTTACATATGAGTTTGAGGCATACGTGATGTGTTTGCCCTGGATATCCATTTTTCTGTCTTAGCTTCCTAAATTATTGCAGGTTCAATATAGCATCACGCAGTGCCAGTGGCCCTCCCTGTGGCACAAGAATTGTTGCGGGCCGCATTGTGAACGAAAGCTATGGTGCTGCGAAGCAACAGCATACATTTACAGTAAGTGGGGGAGTAATATTTGACGTGATTAGTGATGATTTAGATTGACAAACAATTCACATGGATTCCAATTTTCTTTCTTTTATTTTTCAGATGAATTGAAAAATTAGATGACCTCAAGAGGTTGTAAGATAAATAATAAGCATGGCTGTGGCTGCTGTAGTTAGTGCTCCAAGATTTTGATACTAAGAATTAAGAATCATCAAGTTGACTATGATTTTGAGCTTCTCTCATCCTTTATAACAGTTGTTAATATTCAGTTTCTTGGCTATTCTCACCAGATTGAAGTACTATGGAGCAAAGGGGAGAAACCACTCCCTCCACTTCATCCCCTCCTAATTAAGGGACGGAATCTTTACCGGTTGAAAACACTGAGACAGGTATGTACTTTAGAGGATTTTTCTTCCTGTCTTGAGCTGATTATCATTTTTAGATTAACTTTTTCTTGTGTATTTCAGAAATGGGAAAATGAAGAGGAGAGGCAGAAAATTTTGTTGGAAAAGCATTCAAGGGGATGTCTTGCTAGATCTGATAGAGAAGCGCGAATCCGAGTGAAGGAAAAGAGGAAAATGCTAAAGGAAAATAGGTAAATAATATGAATGATATAGAAAGAAGTATAATATCCTCAAATCTGCTCATTATCTCAGTACTCTTTATTACTTGTTCTATTAGATGATCGAATATTCTGTGCTTCAGGATCTCAGTAAAGGAGGCAAGTAAGAACCAGTCTCAACTTAACTCGACCTTGGTAACAAAACCCTCAGTTCAACCACGGAATTTTGTTTCATCGGTTAATTCAGAAAACACAGAAAAGCAAGCACTTGGACCTCAGCAGTCGGGATTTTCAGCTGATTCTGGGAAACCAGCAACTAATGCTCAAGAATCAGGTTTAACTGCTAATTTCAGAAAACTGGCATCTCAACCCCCAGCTCAAAACCGGGACTCATATGTTTATTGTGTTAAGGTGAAAACTCCATCTCCATTGGTGAAGGACACAACGCAAGATAAGTACATCGACCAAGCCTCTCCGAACTTGGCTGGGAGTAGGAGCATCACTAATAGCGAAAGACTAAAATCTGACATTCATGAATTGGATCCAACTACTTTGAGCGACCACCGAGCTCCCGCATCTACATGCTCAAGTATGAATTGGGGAGAGGATCTCGCAAACAGGGCTACTCATAGACAGCCATTAACAAGCATGAACAACCATCTTCCCATGAGTCCATCAAGGAGACAAAACGGTATGAACAACTATCCTCCCATGATTCCATCAAGGAAACAAAACTATGTGGACAACTATCGTCCCACGAGTCCATCAAGAAGACAAAACTGTGTCGACAACTATCGTCCCATGAGTCCATCATGCAGACATAACTATGTGGACAACCATCGTCCCATGAGTTCATTAAGGAGACAAAACTATATGCAACAAAAGCTATGCCGATATTATGCTCAAGGAAGGTGCTACTATGGAGACAACTGTAAATTTTCTCATGATATGAGAGAGGAATGTGGCCAAAGGAGGGAAGAGAGGTGACCTATTGACCCAAGGGAGTTCCAGAGGTGAACATAGAACTATATTTTATAGTGCCTGTATATCTTTTTCATTGTTTACTACTGAGGTACACATGAGTTTCTGCTTTTTGGTGATTTTTTTACCAGGATTTTGGTTTTTCTTGATACTTTATAGCATGGAACAGTGTGTTTCTTTTTCAGATAGTGCCTTGAAATTATTATTCAAATGAGGAATCTAATTGGAATTTTTTCTGTTAAGCAAAACTAAGGATTTTTTTTCCATTAAAAAAAGAAAAAAACTAAGGATTTTCTTCTTTACTAAGAATTTTCTTCCATTCAAGTCCTGCTGGAATTAGAAGTGTTCAAAAAAACCGCCAAATCGTGGAAACTGCCCAATTCAGTCCAAACCGCCCAATCCAAGTGGATTCTCTTCTTAAACGGCCGGTTACGGACTAGAAAAAATAAAAATCGACTTGGCCGGTTTGGTTTTCGGTTTTAGACAAATTCGGTCGGATTCAAACCGAATCGGCCAATAAGTTTGTATATATATATATATATATATTAAAAATATGTATAGTAGTAGTTAAAAATTTAAGCTCATTCATTCTAATTGAGTAATGATTACTTTTAGCTCATTTAAGACTATGTCACTTTAGACTCTTATGATATTTTAGACTTTAAATCTTGTTGTTGTAATATGTTTAAGATTAAAGACTTTAAGTTTGCTATTCAATTTTGATTAGATTGTAAGTTATAACTAAAATTTAAGTTTAATATGACTTTCGATTTGGTTGTAGCTTTTAACTATGTTATGGTTTCGTTTTATATTTAGACTTTAAATTTTAGATGAAATATGATTATGATATGAGTTTAGTTGATGTTGTAATAATTTAAATTTTGTAAGTTTTCAAATCGCAGAAACTGCCCAAACCGGCCGCAAAAATGTAAGTGCGGTCTGGCCGGTTTGAATCGACCAACTCAAACCGCACGGATTGGTAAACCGACCAAACTGCACATTCGGATTGGTTTCTGGATTGGCGATTTAGACCGTCCAGACCGACCATGAACACCCCTAGCTAGAATGCTAGTACATGCTAGAAAAAAGCACGGGTCATTCTATAATTTTTTAATCGAGGAAGTAAGTAAATCAATACTATGTTCCAAGTTTGGCGAAGTTAAATTTTTCTATAGGGGGTGGGGAGGTTCTCATTAAGGTTGTAGTTCAATCCATTTCAACATATACGATGAGCGTCTTCAATCTCCCCATCACCTTATGTGATAAGTTGAAATCCCTCATTACCAAGTTTTGGTGGGGTGGTGGGGAAAAAAGAAAAGATACACTGGATGCGATGGGATAAAACTTTGCAAACCAAAGATTGATGGAGGTCTGGGTTTTAGGGATTTTACGCTCTTTAACAAGGCTTTAGTGGCGAAACAAGGGTGGCGCTTAATCCATGAACCTTCATCCTTGATGGCTCATGTTTTCAAAAGAAAATACTTCCCTGATTCAGATTTTCTATCTATGAAAAAAGGTACGGCTTCTTCCTATGCTTGGCAAAGTATGTTTTGGGGTGCTGGCCTTCTTAAGAGAGGTGTTCGTTGGTGAGTTGGAGAGTTGGAGATGGGGTTAAAATTGGTTTATTCAATGATCCTTGGCTACTGAGACCCTCTACCTTCAAACCTATAACTTTCTCACATAGTCTTTCTGATCAATGAGTTGTGGCAGATATGATTCTTCATCAGAGTTAGAATCATGATTTCATAAACCAATTTTTTCTCCCCATTGATAGGGACTGCATTGAAAGTATTCCATTAAGTGAGTCAGTTATGGAAAACAAGCTTCTTTGGCATTACAACTCAAATGGAATTTACTCAATCAGATCCGATTACAGACTAGCCATGCAATTAGCTGAGGAAACAAGTTCTTCTACTCTTGCAACAGACATGTTTTAGTGGAAGTGTCTCTGGAATCTTAAAATTCCAATAAAGATGAAAATTTTTATTTGGAAACCCTTTAATAATGGATAGCTTGAGATACCAATTTTTGTACCGAAATTTTAATACTAACACATGTGGCATGTGATTTGTCACTACTCAATTAGTGATAATGTTTATTCTATTTATGGTAAATATTAACATACTAATTAGATAGTGATAACTTACATGCTACATGTGTTGGTACAAAAAATTCGGTACAAAAGTTAGGACACGTGGTGCTATCCAAGTTCTCAGGTTCTCTCTTGTCCAACTTATTACTTTTTGCATGTAAACATATAAGTACCGACAATCTTGCTCTCTTCTCTATGGTGTTGTGGAACATTTGGTCTGCCAGAAATAAGTTTGTTTTTGATAATATCTATGAGGCTGATCAATTGATTTTAGAGGAGGCAAGCGGTTTTTGTTTGAGTTTCAGGGATGCTATAAAATTGAGACTCCTACTTCTTGCAGGTAGAATATAGACTTGAGATGGAAACCTCCTGATAAAGGGCTCTTGAAATTGAACACTGATGCAGTTTTTATTAAGGATCTTAACACAACAGGGACTGGGATTGTAGTGCCTGATTTTAAAGGCCATGTGCTTGGTTGTGCCTCCACAAAATTTGGCAAAGTTAGCTCTCCCTTTGTTGATGAACTTATTGCACTTAGAGAAGGTCTTAAGTTCGCCACTTCGAAATTTCAAATTGATGTAGTTGAGTGTGATGCCTCAAATGTTATATCTACAGTCTTTTCTAACACAGTTGTTGGCTATGAAGAGTCTATTATTCTATATATTAAGAATCTTCTTAGTTCTTATGGGTCATGTAAGTATTATTTTTTCTCTAGGCATGGGAACTTGGTTACTCATTCTCTTGCTAAGCTCTCTCTTAGATTCTCAGAGGATCAAATTTAGTTGGATGATTTTTCGCTTTATATTTCGGATGTAATTCAGGCAGATGTTGCCTTTTTATTTAATTAAAATCCAACATTTTTCATCAAAAAAAAAAAAGTTTGGTCCAGTTGAAAGTTGTCTAGTTTATCACTCTTGTAAAATGAAATCATTAATGCAAAGTTTGCAAACCCCTCAAAAAAATGGGTTATTATTATAAAAAAAAAAAAACACCATGGATTTTTTTATTTTAGCAAAAAAACTCTTAAGTTTTTCCTTGTATCAAATAAAAACTTTGGTTTTCTGATTATATCAAATAAAATCTTAAGATTTTAAAATCTAATAAATCGAATTCAAAAATATATATTTAATCAACGAATATATAATGTGATTAAAAAATAACTTTATTTTTTAAGTGTTCTATACTCATCAACTATTTTTTAAAATTTATTTTAGAGAAAAAAGTCAACATTTTCAATATAAAATGACGTAGTTTTCGCTCAATTGAGGTATTTGTCAATGTAAATAATCTCGCAAATTAATTAAATTTAATTTTATAATCTAAAAGTTTTATTTGATATAACTAAAAACTCAAGATTTTTAAACTAAAATTAAGCAAAGATAAGATTTTTTTTTTATTTGAAAACCCATGTTTTTTTGTTGTTACTAAAATAAAAAACTTAGGGTTTTTTTTGATAATAACTCAACAAAATATATCATTAATGCAAATGACAATTTTAACCTTATTAGTGTAGACTAATCACAAAGGACACTGAATATCTCTAATATATATGTTAAATACCATGACAATGCTAAATTTCAACATTGGGCTATAAATAGGTATCTAATGATATGTTATATTTGATGTAATTTTTAGCATGTGTTATTTGTTATGCCGAATGTAGCACGAATAATAGCACATGCTAAATTTTAATATATCATGTTATTTACAATATTACCATTATTTTAAATGTAAAGTTTTCACAATATTTTACCAAATTTCAATGTACGTATATATATTTTATTAAATTTTATTTACAAATTTATCCTTATTAAATTACATTTAATTATAATTAATAGGAGAATAAAAAAAAAAATTTGGCAATTTTATTTTTTATTTTCTGCATTGACTAGTTTGTTCATATATGTAGAATATGAGTAACTATAAATTGGTAGGTAAAGTTAATTTTTATGATGAATAATTGGATGATAAAATAATAAAACTTAATAATGAAAAAAAGTTTTTTATACATAAAATTAGTATTTAAAATGTAATTTAGCATTTTTTTGGCATTTATATATTAAAGTAAAATTTAAAAAATGCATACTAAATTTGATATATCTTAGCATAATACATTAGAGATGACAATTTTATAGAAATGTAGATTATAAGAGAGACTTTTAGTTGTGCTAAGGAAACATATACTGCAGCGCTAAATGACATCAAATTTATTTTTTGCGATGTGCTGGCCACCATGGCTAAACAAGAGATGTGGTTGTATATTCTGTTGCTCTAATCACGGATTAAATATTGTTAAATATATAATATATTTAATGGCTGGAGAAATAAATGCAAAGGGTCTTTCATAATAATTGGTATTGTTAAAAAAAAAAAAAAAGGAAAAATGGGTACAACTCTCTAGTAATAAGTTATCTGAAGCAGTAAAGTCCTAAAGTTGGTGCAAAAGACATCGACTTCAACGCCCTGCTCTTTGATAGTGATTTTCCAGTGTTGGGAGCTCAGGCAAAGAAGATTAACCGGTCGTTTTCCAACTCTTGTAGAGGTATGTTCAGCTAGTCTATGTTCTTTCTTGTGTTTTTGTGTTATGCAATGTCTAGTGTCTTCTGTGCTCAAATGGGTTATCATTGTTTCATCGTTTTTCAGTGTTGTGGGGCAATTTTTAAGCTGGTTTAGTGTTATTTGTTAAAGTAAATTACAAACAAAAAGCTGACTTGTATTTAAGAATTTTAATCAACCCGTTACACTTACTCTCATATGTATGCATCTGGGACTAGATTAAAGGAAAGTTATGATTGATAAATGAGATTGTAACCAGGCTGAAAAATGGCACCTGAACCAGTCAACGTAAAGGAGTTCCAAGAATTGGCTAGGCAAGTTCTTCCTAAAATGTACTATGACTACTATGCTGGAGGAGCTGAGGACCAGAATACATTGAAGGAGAATGTTGAGGCATTTCAAAGAATCAAGTAATCTTAGGATACTAGTGCTGGTTACTGTCATATAGAGTGTACATTAATTTTTAACGCATCAGTTTCTATGGTTTCCAGGTTACGGCCTAGAGTTCTTATAGATGTCAGCAGAATAGATATGTCAACAAGTGTATTGGGTTACAAAATCTCGGCCCCTATAATGATTGCTCCAACTGCTTATCATCAGTTAGCTCATCCTGAAGGTATAAACTCAATAGTAGAAGATTTCCCATGAGATATTTTGGTTTCAAAGTTTGATCTTTGCATGCCCTTTTCTAACTTCAGGAGAGGTTGCCACGGCCAGAGCAGCGGCTGCAAGTGACACCATCATGGTATTACCATAACATGTATAATATAAATATATATATTTTTTGCTTCTAATATTTCTAAGAACATAAATGAGTTTATATTGGAAGAAGGTGTTTAAATTGTCAGGTTTCTTCCTTTTTATTTAGGTTTTATCGTACATGTCTAACTGCACTGTGGAGGAGGTTGCTTCCAGCTGCAATGCTGTTCGGTTCTATCAATTATACGTACTTAATCCTGCTTAACCTCTTTTTATTCTTTGTTTTGTTACTGTTTTTGTTCTTTTCTTTGTAGCACATGAAGTAGCTTAAACTGTAATCTTGAATCTTATTAAGAATAGGTTAACAAGAGACGAGATGTATCAGCTCAGCTGGTGCAAAGAGCTGAAAGAAATGGATTCAAGGCAATTGTGTTGACGGTTGATGCTCCTAGACTTGGTCGAAGGGAGGCCGACATAAGGAACAAGTAAATACTGTTGATTTCCTTTTACGTTGTATTCTTATGCTATTCATTTTATTATTTCTGCAGTTTGTTATGTTCATATCTTGGACATATAACACAAATTTTAGTGTCTAACATATGTAGTTCTTAGATTTTTTAGTCTTTCAAATCGATGCTAAATCTTATGACCTCATTTGAAACATGATTCTGATAACTTCTGCAGAATGGTTGCACCAGAGTTGAAGAATTTTGAAGGCCTTATGTCTACTGAAGTTGATATTGTGAGTGGAGTAGTCTGTTTCTTAAGAAATGGAACATAATTATGTTAGTTCAGCAATGTGAGAAATCGTGTTTTCCACAAAAGTCATCATCCAAAGTACAGGGTGAAAATTCTAAAATCAACAAATCATTCTGTCTACATAGCATGTCATTGATAAGAATTGGCATAAATCTGATGAGTGAGACACTTGTGCACTGCAGCCCCAAAGCCATTACTCAGACAATTAGGTTTTCCACTACTTTGAAAGTGATTTATATCTTATTTCAAGCTCTTCTTCTTTCCTTTTTATTTTTTTATTTTTATTTTTAATTTTTTGGTTGGAGTCTTGGAGTATTTCCAGACTTTGCAAGAACACATACTTTGTGTGAATAGAAACAACCTTTCAGCCGTATGATCCAATTGGATAGATGTCTTACCTACATGCATCCACATGTTAATGTATGCAGGTGTATCATTTATATGCACGCATTGAATACATGTATGTTTGTCTGTAAGAAGCTAAATAGGTAAATCTGTAATTACTGAAAGAAATTTGTCTCTCTGCAGGATGATGGCTCAAAACTTGAAGCTTTTGCTAGAAAGACCTTTGATGATTCTCTATGTTGGGAGGTGCAAAGCACTTAATTATTACCCTGTCATGTGCTCCGTGAAATCTCTTTGGCATATTTATAATTCTTAAGCCCTTTCCCTTTTAATTATCTTCTGTTGCATGGAATTAAAATTCTATACATGTATGGATCAAACACTGTTATCCCAACTTGAGGATTGGAGATTCAGATATTATGAAAGTGCCTCTTATCTTTTTCTTTTTGTTTCTGTCTGTTGGTTGGAACTTGGAAGTCAAATTCCTATAATCTTATTTGTGCACCATAACATCTGCAGGACCTAAAATGGTTAAGATCTGTCACAAACTTGCCCATTCTGATCAAAGGGGTGCTTACTCACGAAGATGGTAACATTGAAGGGTCTTATTTTTTTTTTTCCTCCTATCAGTGCACTTTCTATAGTTTGATTGGAAAGCAAACTGTCTCTGAATTTTCAAAGTCATGTTATTTTACACATTTCCATGTCACAGCCTTGTGCAAGAAAATTTTATTATTACTCGTGTTTTCTGTGATGTATAAGGGGAAGAAATTCTAGAACATATATGCTTTTCGGACATTCTAAAGTCCATTCTTGGTTAATCAAATATTTGAATAGGTTCCAAATTCAGCAAATTCATCAAATGATTCCTGTTACATGGGTGTATTGGTTTATGAATCATTCCTAACACTAAAAGTAGTACTATTTTCAGACTTTCTATATATTAGATCATACCTTCTCAACATATTTTGTTCTACCACCTTCAGCAAGAAAGGCCGTTGAAGCTGGCGTTCATGGGATTGTCGTCTCTAATCATGGAGCCCGCCAGCTAGACCATACTCCTGCCACTATATCTGTCCTAGAAGAGGTGACTATTCTCACTCAGCGTGTGCTTATTAATTTAACTTCATTTTTATCTTTCAGGAAGCTCTTTCTCCATAACAAACAATAAAAACTTACAAAGTTGAATTGACTTTTTGGAATGCATACCGCAGGTAGTTCAAGCTGTTGGAGGGAAAGTTCCTGTTATTTTTGACGGAGGAGTGCGGCGAGGAACTGATGTCTTTAAGGCACTAGCCCTTGGTGCTCAAGCTGTGCTTGTAAGCTCTTCTAGTTTCTAATAAATCTAGCTCTGTGGTCTACTTTTTACGCTTGTTCCATCAGAATTCTAGGAGGAAATTATTGGTTATGCTCAATTGGTTAGTTATCATAGAAAAAATACATACTAGAATACACAAATTTCTATGCTTTTTAAAATTCTTGGGATTTTCTTGACTTCTATGGTTGAAAACTGCAGGTTGGGAGGCCAGTTATCTATGGCCTAGCTGCAATGGGGCAAAATGGGGTGAAAAGTGTGATTGAAATGCTGAAGAATGAGCTTGAGCTAACTATGGCCCTTTCTGGCTGTCCTAGTCTTAAACATATCACAAGGAGTCATGTGATGACACAGCATGAGAATCTCCATTCTAAGCTTTAGTTTCATTATTTTTTATGGGTGAGTTAAACGTTTTTGCAGAGAGATTACTCATTGTAAAACCGAATTATGAGATTTGGGACATTCTAAGCTTTAGTTTCTTTGTTTTTATGGTATACGTGTTCAGTGGCAAAGAAGAGTGGTTATTTTGAGTGTTCTGAGTTCTTGCCATCATCGGTCCAACTAAACTCTTTACAAAATACTTCTTTAAATTACAACTCGACCACGCTCGACAAGTCAATTTTTCTTATTTACCAAAGTGTTTTAAAAAGTGTCATTCACTAAAAGACACATTCAACTCAAGGGGTCTAGCTTCCCAATTTTTGTATTTATTATTACATAGTATTATCATTTTGAAGTAATTTTATCATCATCTTTACTATTCTTGCTATCATTATTATTAAAAACTTGGTAATGGTGGAAATATTTGGCTGGATGATAGACTTGAGTTGAGGCATCTAATTGTAATGTTTCCTCGTTATCAAAGTTAAACATTTGGCTGGCTGATGTGCAAGGCAATGCATGGGTTGTAAATTTTGGGAGGAATTTATATGGGACGATTACGAACAATATAATTTGAATGTATTCTGAAAAAGTTAAGTTAAAGTTTTTGGCATAAAAATTGCTGTATCTTTAATTAGTCATAAATTTAAAAATCCAGTAGGATTTCTTTTAGAGAACTTCTTTCCATCTTCTTTGAAACCCAACCCTCATAAAATTCTAATCGGTTGGAGAGAGAAATCCAAAAGAAATCCACTTTTGGATCTCTCTAGTGGTAATTTTATTTATATTTTCATTTTAATAAATCCATATGTGAAGGTAGATGTACCATAGATCTAGATCGATCTATGAATATTTTGTCCCACCTCACCTGAATCTAAATCTGTGTGGATTCTGTTAATTTTTATTATTTTTATATCAATTTTGGTAGTATTCACTATTCTCATCTGAGTGTTTCGAGATCCAGATTTAGAAGATTTTAAAGAAGCTCTATATGTATATATAGTCTGTATATGTACGTGTATAATATGATCAAAGCAAAGCTATGATCCCTACGGCAGGTGGCTCAAGCTGTTGGTGGGAAAGTTCCTGTTCTTTTTGATGGAGGAGTGCGACCAGGAACGGATGTTTTCAAGGCGTTAGCCCTCGGTGCACAAGCTTTACTCGTAAGCTCTTACAGCTTCTAATAACTCTAGCTTTTTGGTCTCCTTTATGCACTTGTTCCATCAAAGTTGTAAGTGGAAAATATCGGTTGTTTTGAATTGGTGAGTAGTTGACCACAGACAGAACATAATACATACTACATCACTGAAATGACTATGCTTCTTAAATTTCTTGGGCTTTTCTTCACTTGTATAGTTGAAAACTGCAGATTGGGAGGCCATTTTCTATGCCCTGGCGGCAATGGGGCAAAATGGGGTTAAAAGTGTGATTGAAATGCTGAAGAATGCGCTTGAGCTCAATATGGCCCTCTCTGGCTGTCCTAGTCTTAAACATATTACAAGGAGTCATGTGATGACAGAGCATGACAGATTCCACTCGACGCTTTAGTGTTGTTTCGATTCATTGTAACAATGTGAATGAATTCTCATATTTGAGACATCATAGCTTGTTCAGCTATCACATAATCAAACCTCTCCAAAACAATGTTCTGTTTTTAGCTTTGTTGTTTTTCTTGCGTTTTATGGTACATGTTCCCATCTACCTGTACTTTATTTTATGTTATATTAAGTGAACCAATCTTTCAAGTGGCAGAGACCATTCTCAATTTGACTCAATCTTAGTACCAAAACCAGTATTTCAACGGCAAAAGTTTGCACCATCAGTTTTAAGACTTTGATTACAATTGTAATACAATTAAGTTTCCAATGATTTTAAATTAAGGAAAAGAGTTTGGTTTCTTTAATGCTTTGCAGCATGGACACTTTCCGTCATTTTTTGAGATAGTATACTTTAAAATCATTCTTGAATAAGACATTTACTAAATTATAATTTAAGAATTGATAAGCATATACACGTCTGTGCAATCAGGATCTTCCATTATAGTACGTCTTATGTGGGTCTCATTACAAAAATGATAGAAAAAATAAAAGTACAGCGATGCAAACAGGACTGTGCTTAGCGCCTCTTTTACTTTTGTGGGGGCCTTTAATCCTACAAGTACTATTGGTGTCTACTTGATGCTATTCAAGTTCCCACGAAGATGATGTAAATCATTTTCTATTAGGGAAAGGTTCATAAATACCTATTTTTAAAACTATATTTTCATCAATACTCGTTTTTTATTTTTATTCATAAATATCCGTTTTTATACCTTTTTTTTAGAAAAATGTAGACCACCACTGTCTTACACATGAAATGTATACCACGGTATATATTTCATGTATTAAATGTATACTATAGTCTACATTTCATGAATAAAACTTATACTAAAAATTGGCACATATTTTAAAATGAGTACCGTTCATATTTTACGCATGAAATGTGTACCTTATGGATAAAATTTACATTGTAAATGTGGACCACTCATATTTTTCATATGAAATGTGGACCATAAAGATGAGTATTTTTGAAAGAAATTTTAATAACCGATATTTTTGCAATAAATTTTAAAAAATGGGTATTAGGTGTAATTTTCACTTTCTATTATTGGCCATCATAAAGGAACTAGGGGAAATTAGATATTATATGGTGTTTCTGAAAAAAATTTGAAAAATACGGTGGTTTCTATTTTTTTAAGGTGCGGTACGATTTTTATTAGAAAAATACTGTTTTCTAAAACATATTTAGAAAAATACCATTTTTTAAAATAGTAATTAGTTTCTGGTAATCAATTTTCAGAAATTGATAACTAATAATCAACGGTATTGATAACTAGTATATAACTGGTAACCAGTAACCAGTTTCCAGAAATCAGTAACTAGTAATTATTTAAAAATGGTACTTTTCTAAATATTTTTTAAAAAGTGATATTTTTCTAATAAAAATCGTACCAAAACTGAAAAAAAGCATGATTCCGTATTTTTGTAATTCTGTTCGATTTTTGTTAGTAAAAATGTTAGAAACCCAAGGAACTAACTCCTCAGCCTCATATAGCTTCAAGTTTGGACCAGTTGACTGGGCCGTTATGTTGGGCTAAATTATACTTGGTTCTAAGTTGAGCTAGGCCTCCACCGGGTTGGACCATTATTTATCATTTTTCTTGTGGAGCGAAACCATGCATTCAAATGACAATCTTAACCTCATTAGTCCGGACAAATGACAGTGGAAACTAGTATCCAATTTCTTATTTATTTTGCCAGATGGTTACGCTATATTTGACATTTGGTTGTAATTACAGTTTCTTTGACCACACATACATATTCTTTTCCATAAAAAAAAAAAAAAACAAAAAAACATATACATATTGGTTTTCTTTTCCTTCAGGGGACCCCACGCCACTTACGTGATTCTTTTTTTCGGGTTATTAAGATAATGATTTGAAATCTATCAAAAAAAAGAGATAATGAATTGAAAGGGACTTTCTTAATAATCTAATTGGCACAACTTGTTTAGCAAAAAATAAAAACTAAATAACAAAAAGGTCTGTACAACTCTCTAATAATTTATCCGAAGTGGTGAAGTTGGTCCGAAGGACATCAAGCCTTCCACACCCTGCACTTCTTTTATAGTGATTTTCCCCTCCTAGTCTTTAGAGCTTTAGGCCAAGAAGATAAGAGGTATGTTCAGCTTGTCTCCTTTTATTTAAAAATAAATAAATTGTGTGATTTGCAAGATCTACTGCTTCCTGATTAAGGGGTTATCATCATAATTTTCATCATATTCTTAGCAGTTTTACATTAATTTGTGAAGTAATTAGTTATGAACCACAACTGAGACTAGATTGCTGGAAAGTTATGACCATAGATGATTTTGTTACCAGGCTCAAAAATGGCACCCGAACCAGTCAATGTGAATGAGTTCCAAGAATTGGCTAGACAAGTTCTCCCTAAAATGTACTATGATTACTATGCTGGAGGTGCTGAGGACCAGAACACATTGAAGGAGAACATTGAAGCTTTTCAGAGAATCTGGTAGTGTCAGGCTGCCCAGTGCTACTTATGTATTATTAGAATTCACTTTTTCTTTTGGTGAATCAGTTTGTATGGATTTCCAGGTTACGGCCTAGAGTTCTTATAGATGTTAGCAGAATAGATATGTCAACCACTATATTGGGATACAAAATCTCTGCACCTATAATGATTGCTCCAACTGCTTATCAACAGTTAGCTCATCCTGAAGGTCTAAATTCAGTAAACAAAAAATTTCCCATGATGTATTTTCCGTTTCAAAGCTCAATGTTTACCTGCCTTTCTCTTACTGCAGGAGAGGTCGCCACAGCCAGAGCAGCGGCTGCGTGCGACACCATCATGGTCTTAGCATAACATATTTGAGTTATCTTTTTTCCCTTCTTCTATGGACATATGATATTTCGAATTACAGTTGATTAAATCGTCAAGGGTTTTTCATTTTTTTATCTCAGGTTTTATCATTCAGGTCTACCTGCACTGTGGAGGAAGTTAGTTCCAGCTGCGATGCTGTTCGGTTCTTTCAATTATATGTAACCTCTTTTTACTGTTGATGATTGATATTTTCTTTATGACAATAGGGTGTTTAAACTGTAATCTTGAATGTTTCTAAGAAAAGGTTTACAAGAGACGAGATATTTGCGCTCAGCTGGTGCAGAGAGCTGAAAGAAATGGATTTAAGGCTGTTGTTTTGACAGTTGATACTCCTAGAATTGGTCGAAGGGAGTCGGATACAAAGAATAAGTAACTTAACTATTGTTCCCTTTATCTGGTTTACTTCTCTTACTGTCTCACATGCATTATAAATCTATAGCATTTGGCATATGATTCAGACTATTTCTTCTGCAGAATGATCCAACCTAAGTTGAAGAATTTTGAAGGCCTTATATCGAGTGAAGTTGACTCTGTGAGTGGAGTTAGTATATAACTTTTTATAGGTGCTCATGAGAAAGATTAATTCTGTACACATAAATTAAAGTGTTCTGATTTAAAGATGCATATTGAAGCATTTAAGTTGATAAGTAATCAGGATATCCTTTTCTCTATAAATGTTTACAAATTGACTCCCTGCTAGACAAGAATCACTTAAAATTTGGTAAAAGTATCACAGAAAAGAAATTACTTATACTTACGTATTTACAAAGAACTTGTATCTTTACAAAATTTGGAGAAGTATTACTGGTAACTTGAGAACCCCATGTAGGTTTATTAGTAGGACTGATGCCTCTATTAGTATGTGGTGATTCTTAGTATTGTTCCGATATCTTTGCAGCAGGATGGCTCGAAGATAGAAGCTTTCATCAAGAAGAACTTTGATGACTCTCTAAGTTGGGAGGTACATGTCAGGAAATACTTGTATATACCTCCTCATATGCTCTAAGGCAACTTTCAGTATCTTCTGCCTTGCCATATTTAGTTACCCGTATATATACACACTATGACACATAATTTGATATGAGCATTATAAAGATTTTGATTGGGTTGCTTACAAGTACCTGATGAATTGGGTTGCTTACAAGTACCTGATGAACCTTGGAGATGTGCAATACATGTGCAGGCTATAGGATGGTTAAGATCGATCACTAGCTTGCCAATTCTGCTCAAAGGGATTCTTACTCGTGAAGATGGTAACCCCAAGGCTACAGCTCTTTCCAGTCAAGAATTTCTGTTATTCTTCTTTTTCTTTTCTTTCCCTCTTATTTACATGTCACAGTTTTTAGTGCAGGAAACAAAAAACCCGTTTTTTCCAAAGAATACTTCTATTAAGGCATTTTAGTCCCCGTGTTTCCTTTGGGATGCTTTAATTTCCATGAGTCACTCTTCACAGTTTTTAGTCTGCTATAACTTTGGTTAGCCCTCCCGATCATTAATTAATATGTTCTGAAATTCTACCAATTTCAGCAAGAAAGGCAGTTGAAGCAGGCGTTGCTGGGATCATCGTCTCTAACCATGGAGGCCGCCAGCTAGATTACGCACCTGCCACTATTTCTGTTCTAGAAGAGGTAAACTATTACCATTACATACGACACAGCGAGATTTTGAATGTGTCACAGTCCAAAATTTGAAATAAAAGTATTCTTATGTTTATGCCTCTGTATGTATCTCTGTATGCATTCTTATGTAGCATTGCAATAGGATTTGAAATAAAAGTTTTCTATTGCCTTGTAGCAATGTCTCTTGTCAATGTTATGTATAGCTATAAAGCTATAAATATACCGACTTGTGATTCTCAGGTAGTTGAAGCTGTTGGAGGGAGACTTCCTGTTCTTGTCGATGGAGGAGTGCGGCGAGGAACAGATGTCTTCAAGGCATTGGCCCTTGGTGCACAAGCTGTACTAGTAAGTAGTAACCTCTCCAGGTTTTAATGAATTAGAAAGCTTATGTTTATGCGTATGCGATTATGCCTATATATGCTAGAGTGTCTTGTAATTGAAATGTGATAATGCAGGTTGGAAGGCCAGTTATCTACGGCCTTGCGGCAAAGGGGGAAAATGGGGTGAGAAGCGTGATTGATATGCTGAAGAATGAGCTTGAGATCACTATGGCCCTCTCTGGCTGTCCTACTCTTAAACATATTACAAGAAATCATGTGATGACACACCATGACAACCTCAACTTCTCAAAGCTTTAGTTTCTTTTCAGAACCTTACCTTATGTTTTCGCATACCGATCATCAAATGTACATTACGGGTTTTTCTCTTCTTGTAAGCGACTGTTTTACGTTTGTACAGTATCATGTATGTAATAACGTAAGGAGACTGTGAATGAGAACATAATGTTATGGCTTGTACGCATCTAATATAGTAATATGTCATGTTTATTCGTAATTCTGGATCTCATCGATCCAACTTAATTCCCAACGATCAAATTTCTAAACGGGGTTTTAGAACCATTGCCTGACCATTGAGCAAGCAAGCATTTGGGAAAGAGAGAGTTTTTCTTCGATCTGTTGTCGTTTTTCAGATTTTCATGTTCGTTCTTTGTCGTTTCAGTTTCTTTTTGGTCGTGTGGCTGTAAATGGTTTTCCAAGATATCTTACATTATTGCTGTCGTTTTTCAGATGGTTGTCGTTTTTTACGTTCATTAAAATATGGTCGTTTTTTGGGTTTTTGGGTCTTGAAATTTATTGTCGTTTGACGTCTTTCTAATTGTGAGTGTTCATATTTTGATTTTTTTGTCGTTTTCGACTTAACCGTTATTTTGAATGTTGTTGTCATTACATTAAGTTTCGTCCTTTCATTGTCATTGTCGTTTTCTCAAAACCAATGCACTAGCGGTAAAGAAGTAAAATCAAAGACTATTTATAAGAAATGGTTTTTTTTTTTTCAAAAAATGAATATTTTTTTACACCTATTAAATGAATGACCATTTTATAATTTTATTTTGATAAATTGTTGTTTTTTAGTTGATCTATTTTTTAAAAAGTAAATCAATTTTATATAAAATAAATCAATATATTTTGATATACTAAATATAAAAAAGGGTTATTTTTAAATATTTTTCAAAATTGAATCATTTTTTAATAATATTTGAAAAAAAAATTATTTTGCAAATTATAATCCAAAATTCAAACATTTAGCTAAGGAAAACCCTAAATCAAAGTGAAAGTTGATGTTTATAAGTAGCCTCACTCAAAAGTGCTTTTAGCTCAGCGTTTTCTTTTTAAATATTAACGATATTCCCAATGCATACAAAGATGTCAAATGGGATATGCAGTACTGCCATAGCCTGTGTAAGGTAAGCTCATTCATGCTTCATGTCGTGTTTGGTACGACACACCAAAACATCATGTCGTACTCGTGTTGGCCCAAACTTAAATACTTTAAGCCTGGCATGACCTATAGGCAAAAATACATCTCGTGTCATGCTTATGTCATACTCGTGGCTTTGTTAAGCATGTCTTGTGACAAGCAGGCACAAGGAGCCCAAATAAGATTCAATTTTAAGCAGGCACAAGGAGCATAGATAAGAATCAATTTTCAAATTCTAATTGTCAAATAATATATATACAACTATGAAAGAACAAATCTATTAATATCAATTTACTTGTAAAAATTATAACTAATTTTTATTTAGCCATTACTTTAATTTAGTAATATTTATTGGTATAATTGACTAGGCATAATTAGAAAAAATACCCTAAAGTATGACATTTCTATAATTTTAATACTGTCTTTTGGTTTCTGTAAAATAATATCTCTACATTTCAAATCTCTATAAATTCTTTCTGTGTACAAATTGGATGATTTATGCTAACTGTTTTAAGTTATTTTTAATAAATTTGTTGTGTTAGTCAGTAGAAATAAGATATTTTCAATTCAGATTCCATGTTTAATGAGAAATTTATTGATCATTTTATATGTAAAAAATATAAATTTACAGAAATTTCAAATGTAGAGATATAATTTTGCACAAATCATAAGTTAGGGTTAAATTTGCATAAAGGATATACTTTAGGGGTAATTTTTTTAGATAACCTTAACTAATTATCATGTTATTAATTTTAAAAATAATTATTTAATATTATGTATAAATAAACTATTTTTTTAAAGTATCTAGTTTCGTGCTTTGTATGTCGAGTCATGCTCATGTCCAAAATAGTGTCATGTAGGGCCAGTCTATATTGACTAAATACACGAGCCTAGCACGGGCACAAATGAACACTTCACGTCATGCTTAGTAAGGCCCAAAGTCACCTCGTGCCGTACTAAGTACAACTTTTTCCTTATCGTGTTGTCGTGCTTAATGGGTGGCCCGACTTATTTGACATTGATATATTTATACTTACCCATTATAGAACTTTTTTCTTTCCTTCTTTATACAATACATATTATATTAATTTTTTTTGGGTATGGATTATCACCCTTGAGGCATCAGCCCCTGCCTTAGATGTAGATTCCCAATTGGGAATCCAAACCAAGTAAACGGTTTTCTTCTCTTGTTCTTTACCGTTTTGGTTGATTGGAGTGAGGATCAGATTCTACAGCCCATTATCTTTATTTTCTTTTTAATTAAATTCATCCCACGGCGCCACTCATATATGTGTATGCCCTTTATTCTTTCAATCTTTTCTAACCAAAAAAAAAAAAAAAGATTTTAAATGGAATTTCTATATTTAATTAGTTTATTTTTTGCTAAATTAGATTTGGTTGTAATTGCATATTTCTGAATACCGCAGATACACATATGCTTTATTCACCCATTATCTTTATTTTGTTTTTTAAATTCACCCCATGGCGCCACTAATATATGCGTTATGCTTTTTCTAAAGAAATAAAAGTGATTTAAAAATGGACAATTAATAGTTAATTGAAAGGGACTCTAAATGAAGAGAAGTATCTAATAAAGTTTTTGTTATGAGTAACACTAGGAACACTAATAACTTACACTAAAATCTTACACCACATGAGTTGGCATTCATATCAATCACTAAATTTTGAATGGTGTGGTCTCACTCATAGATAAAATAGTAGTTTAATTGGATGTCACATTATTAGTGTAACTTTTTGGTGCAATTTTTTGGTGTCCTAATCATTGTTCTTTTTCTAAAACCCTTTTTTATAGCGCTATTTGTGAAGTAAATTAAAAACTGAGTTAGTTATTATGTATGCGTCCGGGACTAGATTACTGGAAAGTTATGTATATAGTAGATAAAATTAATGGCATCGTTAATATTCCAGGCTTAAAATGGCACATGTACCATTCAACATGAATGATTTCGAAGAATTGGCTAAGCAACTTCTTCCTAAAATGCACTATGATTTGTATTCTGGAGGAGCTGAAGACCAGAATACATTGAAGGAGAATCATGTGGAGGCATTTCGAAGAATTAAGTATATATATTCTCATAATACGTACTACTAATGCTACTTACTGTAACATTTTTTAATGCATTGCATAAGTTTACTTCTATGCTATGGATTTCCAGGTTAAGGCCAAGGGTTCTTATAAATGTTAGCAAAATAGACATCTCAACCACCATATTGGGGTAAAATATCTCCGCACCTATAATGATTGCGCCAACTTCTCATCATCAGTTAGATCATCCCCAAGGTCTCAGTCTCTAATGTATACATTATAATATGTGTATTTATTCCCATGATGAGATACTTTGGTTCAAAGTTTAATGATTTCTTTCTTTTTTTTTTTTTTTTTTTTTCACTTGCAATATTCTTACTGCATGCAGGAGAGTTTGCCACAGCCAGAGCAGCGGCTGCATGTAACACCATCATAGTCTTCGCATATATAACATACATACATATATGTTTCAATGGAGATTTTTGTTTTTACTCCATGGATGGGTACTCTAATTTGGGCCATTGGATTGTAATCTAATGGCTATAATAATATTAGTAGATTTATTAAAAATATTATTATAATTAATAAATATATAAATATAGAAAGTTATTTAAAATAAAAAAGATGGGTAACCTGATGAATTGGTTAATTTATTTTATTTTACTTTATTTTATAAGAAATAAAATTAGTGAAAAATACTTAATAACCCTAAATTACTCTTAACTATCTTATTCGTAGGAAAAAAAAAAAAACAACAACAACAANGGCATATCATTGGTTCGCATTGACTATGCACCATATGGCCAAAACCCACCTCACACTCATCCTCGCGGCACTGAGATCCTAGTTGTTGCAGAGGGAACACTCTATGTCGGGTTTGTGACGTCCAACCAGAAAGATGGGAAGAACCGGCTCTTCACCAAGGTTCTGAACAAGGGAGATGTGTTTGTGTTCCCAATTGGTTTGATTCACTTCCAGTTCAATCTAGGAAACACCCCAGCAGTTGCCTTTGCTGCTCTCAGCAGCCAAAATGCAGGAGTCATCACCATCGCAAATGCGGTGTTTGGATCAGATCCTCCGATCAATCCTGATGTCCTGACCAGGGCCTTCCAAATGGACAAGAACATTATCAACTATCTCCAGAAGCAGTTCTGGTATGACAACAACTAAAAAGATTGAAGAAGCCATGAACTAAACAGCCTATTTTTCTTGACAATTTTTTCTATACTTCCTTGTTTTTTTTTGTTCTATTATGTAATAAAGACTTTGATCTGCCAACTGGGGCTAGCTCAGTTGGTCCAAGGCTTAAGAGATGTGTGTGTGAGTTTGGGGGGTCAGGGGTTCAAACCTTGGTAGAGTGTGTGTGTGTGTTATTTTCCTTTAAATTTGTAGTAAGTGGTGGTCATTAGTTAAGCCCCACTTTTTTTTTTTTAATAAAAAAAGACTTTGATCTATGTGTACCAATCTGATCTCATTGAAATAATTGTTATACCAATTGAAGTATAAATATCAAACTTGTGTGTCAAATGCCAAATTAAGCGGATTTATGACAAAATATAAATAACAGAAAATCACAAGAGATACAAGGATTTATTGTAGTTCAACTATAAAATATAATCTACATCCACATCGGAGATGGCGAAAATACTATAACCAAAGGAGATTACAAAAGTCTGATAAAATTTCTCTCACACCTAAATCTCAAATACATCTAAATCTCTCACTCACAAAAGTATCCAAGACATCAAAGAAGATGCTTTGTTAATAATCTTAATGCCAATATAAAAAAGAACAACAAATAAATAAGCTACAAAGAAATAAAACCCAAAGCTTGTTAATACTAAATTCCCACAAACTAAGAGAGATTAATTCGTATATTGAGAAACGAAATGACAAACGGTTGCCCACAATACCTTCGTATGGCTGCTACGTACTTTACATGCATATATACATGCTCCAATGCTTTAAACAGTGACTAAAAAAAATGAGTAACATCCATATGCCTTTCACCGACTGACAAGAAGGGAAGGATTTGGGCTTGGGCCCAAAAAAATAAACGGCTTCATTTAAGCCACAAGTTCAACAATAATTTTTGTTTAATGTTTACGAATTCATAATAAAAATGCATGTAGTCCTATATTCGATCATACTAATAATTATACATGGCCAACTTTTGTGCTTAACAATTTCTTTTTGATTTCCTGGCCCAATTAGTTTAGAATTGATTAAATCAAACAATTCATTTTGAGTGACAATTCATTTTGAGTGCCCCCATATTGACAAGATTAAAAAGACAAAATGAAGTTTGATATATATGTATATATATATGTATGTATTTATGTTTTTGTCAAAATAAGTGGATCAATCATTTCAATTACAATCCCCTAACTGTTTCCGTTATACGATTGGTCCCATTCAAGTATTATCTGTTCGAATCATGGTAGTCTCATGCTTATCAAGGTTGTTCTTAACATTTTTACTCTTTTCGTGCCCAATCAGTTTAAGATCAAAGCATCTACAAGCCAACTGGGGCTAGCTTAGTTAGTCCAAGGCTTGAGAGATATATGTGTGAGTTTGGGGGGGTCAGAGGTTCAAGCCTTAGTTGTCACGCCCCATATCCGAGGACGTGCGCCGCATACCTATAAGACAAAGCCTTATAAATATGCAAGGCATCTATCTACAATTCACAAAAATAAAGAATAATTAAACTCCAATAAATACCACTAAATCATGTACAACCCAAAAATTCTATTAAGTCTCTAAATATTAAAACTTCACTATACAAAATACATACTATAATATAACAAATTTGTGCTAATTGACCTTTCCAGTCTTTATACTTTCTCAATAAAAATGAATGACTTTTCATCTTTCATTCATGAACTCGAATGTATCCCAATTACCTAGATAAGTTCTCCCTTAGTGAACCTCTTAACTGACAGTCTTTAATACCTGGGAAGAAAAAATAAAAGAGTGAGCTAAAAGCCCAGTAAGTAACCAATAACCTTATCTAGTTGGATCAAGCATATGTAAACCAAAATCATTAACAAATATTTTTCAGAACAAATTTGGTTTCAGAAATCAATATTTAAAAAAAATACTCAAATCAAGTCGTTTAATAAATAATTTCACAAAACAAGAAATAAGTTTCTAAATCTGTCTTTTCGAATCCCTTTTAGTCAATAATAATTTCAATTTTGCTTCTCCCCAGTTTTTGGCGACTATGGCCACACTTAACCCCTGTGACTAGGTCTGAATCTGCCACAAATAACCCCTGTAGCCGGGTCCGAATCTACTACAGATAACCCTTGTAGCCGGATACGAATCACGAATCTACTACATTTAACCCTGTAGCTAGGTCAGTACTGTCCACATATAACCCCTGTGGATTGGGTCCACATGCATAGTCACTGAAGAGAGTTTCAAAATAATTATTTACAGTAACGAATCATAAACAATTTCACTTTTATCTCATTATAACATTGTAGTCATTCTAAAATAATTTTCTTGTAACCATGTTCAATAAATAGGAATTCATATACTTGATCCATAATTTAGTATAAAACATAAAATCATACTATTTTTACAAAAATCACGTTATTTCAATAAATTATATTTCTTTCAACAAATAATTTTATTACCAAAATATATTTTTACTTGAAATCATATTTTAAAGAAAATACCTTGTAAGCATGATTCTATTAGAAATAATAAAACAATAAAACATTTAGCTTTTGGATGATAAAAATTACTAGAAAAGATCAAAGGTTACTTACCTCGTTCGCATTGCCTAATCAACTCAAAATAATCAACATAACTTCTCAAACACCTATTATCATACAAATCATATTTAAGTATCACAATAATAAAATTATACTCTAATTACACTAAAAGTATTGACTACTTGCTGCCCATGCATCTTCTATAATCAACTCCATAGCTATTCCTAATAATGTCAATTTCTTACGATTTATAACAATTCTAACATCTCTCTAAAAATTACCAAACTTAGAGGTCATGTTCTACAAGTCATGAGGTCCTAAAAGTACCAAGAATGTGGCTATAGAGTCCATAGGTAAGCCCCACACAATCGGACAAGCCGCAGCCACGTTTTGCTAAAAGTACCCAAAATTTCAGATTTTTCCAGATTCGTAGTACTAATTTCAATTGGCTATAACTCTCTGATTATAAGTCCGTTTTTGACAAATTATATACCGTTGGAAAGATAATTTGATAAGCTTTCCAATTATTCGAAATATGATTTAATCAGATAAGTAAAAATTTCTGAAAAGCTAGTCGGAATCTCTGTTGCGTTTTTACATATTAGCCCAAAACTCTAAAATTCATAACTTTCTATTTACCCAACCAAATCACTCAAAATTTGTCTTGTTTGAATTCTAATATCAATAGGCTTCTTTCTCTATCAGATTCATCTCCATATTTTATAAATAATTTATGATCAATTCAAAACACTAACCCTAAATATTCAATCTCATTCCCAAAATCAAATTAAAACATAAAACTCAATTAGTTAAGAGTTTATTACCTTAGGAGTGAGTCTCAATAACCTATGATAATAGTCTCTTCATTTTCTTCTTCTTCTTATGTGTGCATAGCCTTCTCTCTCTCTCTCTCTCTCTCTCTCTCTCTCTCTCTTCTCTGTAAAGCGTACGTATAAACTGAGTAGATTATTAGTCTTAGGATTTCTTAAAGGGACTAAATATTAATGTACTAAATTAACCCTAAATATTCTATTTAAGTAAGGGCTCTTTTGTCATTTCATTTATCTTTATATTATTTATTTAATACAACTAAACCTCCCCCCCTTTTTTTTATACGGGTTGTCACAATATATATAATGACTAAATGTGGGTCGATAGAAATGTGGATCGGACCGGGTCGGGCCCGTGAGCCTATGACTGAGGCCTAGTCCGGCTCCTACTATATATAATGGGCCTGGACCAGGCTGGTACCATGCTTTTTCTTCAAAATGTGGACCGACCTACATTGACATCTCTACTATTTTGCTTGAGGGGGGGATGATAGATGATATAGGCATCTGGCCTTAGTTAGTTATGGCTTTGTTAAGTTTCTATTCATTATTGTATAGTTAGTTACATTAGGTGTATAGTTAGTTAGCTAATTCTCCTACTTGTATGTTGATCTGTTGTAACTTAATCATCTATACATACAAGATCTTTTAGCACTGATCATTTTAGACAGTGCACCAATACATTCTAGAATTTTCTCTCTTTCATTGTTTATCTGTATAAGAAGATTCATAATCAATTATTGTGATGTCAAGCTTTATACTTTTTTTATTTTGTTCCAATTTAGTGTATATGCTTTGATCTTGTTTATTTGTATAGGAAGATTCATAATCAATTGTTGCGATGTCAAGCTTTACACTTTTTTTATTTTTTTCCAATTTAGTAAATATGCTCTAATCTTCTTCTTTTTTAAAGTGAGGCTTAACTAATGACCATTATATATTATAAATTTAAAGGAAAATTACACACACACTACCAATGTAATGCCCCAAGTCCCACATCGGGTATGCTCTGGGAAGATCATGGGTATTTAAGTGATGGTCTATGAGCCCAAAAGTACCTTCAAGCTAGCACTTTTGG
>JXTC01000058.1:493211-584681 GCA_002914845.1 Trema orientale | reverse complement strand
TAAAACATAAAACTCAATTGGTTAAGAGTTTATTACCTTAGGAGGAGTGAGTCTCAATAACCTATGATAATAGTCTCTTCATTTTCTTCTTCTTCTTCTGTGTGCATAGCCTTCTCTCTCTCTCTCCTCTCTGTAAAACGTATGTATAAACTGAGTAGATTATTAGTCTTAGGGTTTCTTAAATGACTAAATATTAATATACTAAATTAACTCCAAATATTCTATTTAAGTAAGGGCTCTTTTGTCATTTCATTTATCTTTATATTATTTATTTAATACAACTAAACCCTTTTTTTCTATACGGGTTGTCACATCGCATGTAGAGTAGCTTAATTAAATTGTAATCTTGAATAATGTTTTTCAAGAATAGGGTTATAAGAAACGAGACGTATCAGCTCAAATGGTGCAGAGAGCTGAAAGAAGTGGATTCAAAGCCATTGTGTTGACAGTTGATAATCCTAGACTTGGTCGAAGGGAGGCATAAGAAACAAGTAAACAATATTTTCTCTTTCCTTAATTGATCTTTTGGAAATTGTTGGTGTGTGTTGATTAATTTGTTTAACTTTATTTAATAATGTTAATCTATCAATTGCAGATTCATTTAGTTTTGCTAATTAATATGTTAACATTCTATATACTGAAAAATAATATCAAATCAAATTTTTGCTTTTCTTTAAAAGTTTTTTTTTTTTTATTGTTTTTTGTTTTAATCCAAATAAGAGAAAATAGAATTCTTTAGAATTTTTTTCTCTCTCTAAAAATCTAAGTTCCAAACAGAGCCAAAAAGAATAATGCCATCTTATTTTGTTAGTTCAGCAGTGTCAAAAATCATTTTGTTTACAAAACTTTTATCCTGATTCTAAAATACAAGAAGATAATTTGATAATAAACCACAATCATATTTACTGTGCCCATAACATCTTCATTGATAAGAATTGTCTCATGTTGTTGAAAGCTGGTATAAATCTGTAATCCCTCAATAATAGACTTTTCTTCTCTGCAGGATGATGGCTCAAAAATTGAAGCTTTTGTTGGAAAGACCTTTGATGATTCCTTATGTTGGGAGTGCAAATCAGCTAGCTATATATTAACATGTCATATATGCTACATGAAATCTATTTTTGGCATATTTATATTCTAATTAATAAGCTCTTTACTTTTTAATTTTTGTATGTCTTGCATGAAAATACAGTTCCAAACTTGTGTAGGGATTAAACAGAGTACTTGTTATCCCAACTTGAGGCTTGGAGATATTATGTTGGAAAGGCAAACTTCTATGAACTTATTCAGTGCATCACAACATTCTGCAGGACTTAAAATGGTTAAGATCCATCACAAAGTTGCCCATTCTGATCAAGGGGATACTTACTCATGAAGATGGTACAACTGAAGCCTGAAGGGTCTATTTATCTCCATTTGTGCATATTCATGGTACCTCTATGCTTCATGAGATATCCATTCTAAAAGCCTTCAAATTTACATCTGCTACAAGGGAAGAAATTATAGGACATGTATGCTTTTCTGGAAATTGAGAAGTCCATTTTTCCTTAATCAAACCATTTCATTAGGCTCCAGGTGAAGCAAATTGATTAAACGCTTCCTTTGACATGGGTGTTCTAGTTTGAGACTCAATATCCTAACACTAGAAGGTTAGTACTATTTATAGACTTCTATAGCTTTGATCATTTCTTCTCAACATATTATGTTCTGCCACTTTCAGCAAAAAAGGCTGTTGAAGCTGGCATTCATCAGATTGTCGTCTCTAATCATGGAGCCCGTCAGCTCGATCATATTCCTGCCACTATCTCTGTCCTAGAAGAGGTGACTATTCTCATTCAGCACAAGCTTTTAAATTTTTAACTTTGCATCTTTTATGCTCTGCATCTTTTATGCTCTCTTTCTCTATATAGCAAAAGATGAAAGTTATGATTTTTCTTTTTTCTTTTCTCCGCTTAAAGATAAAACTGATCAAGATCTTTGAATGACTTCTTGGAATGCTTAACTGCAGGTAGTTCAAGATGTTGGAGGGAAAGTTCCTGTTCTTTTTGGCGGAGCGTGGCGAGGAACAGATGTCTTTAAGTCACTAGCCCTTGGTGCACAAGCTGTACTTGTAAGTTCTTCCAATGTCTAATAAATCTAGCTCTTTGGTCTGCTTTTTGCACTAGTTCTCTCAAAATTCCTGGTGGAAATTATTGGTTATGCTCAATTGGTAAGTAGTTTACCACAGATGAACATAATATACATATATAGTAGAACACCAATATTTGTATGCTTTTGAAAATTGCTTGTGCCCGCCTTTACTTTTGTAGTTCAAAGCTGCAGGTTGGGAGGCCAGTAATGGCAACATGGGCTGAAAAGTGTGATTGAAATGCTGAAGAATGAGCTTGAGCTCACTATGGCCCTTTCTGGCTGCCCTACTCTGAAGCATATCACAAGGAGTCATGTGATGACACAGAATTAGAATCTCCATGCAAAGCTTTTAGTACTTCTTATTTACGACTAATTCCTGATTGTAAAACTATGCATGAATTTCGGATTTGGAAAGTCCCATTCCTAGGTTCATCTACTATGGTCAGGTGGTGAAACCTCCAAAAAAGTGATTCTGTCACTTAATTTGTCCCTTTGCCTTTTGCTGTTGTCTGTTTTCTTGTTTTTATGGTACATTTTTCCACCTAGCTAGTTTGCACTTTATTTTGTGCTATCTTAAGTGAACCAACCTTCGAGTGGCAGAGCCCATTATCCGTTTGACTCAACCTTGGTAATACTAATCAGTACCTAATAAACAAGTGCTAACCACAAAAGTCTGCACTATCAGCTAAACACATTGGTCAGAGTTGTAGTACTAAATAGTACCGTACTAATTAAGTTTCTGAAATTGCCCCTTGATACTTTGCAGCTTGGAAGCTATCTATCACTTTGTGAGATAGTGCCCTGATATTTGAAATTAGATTCAAACGTGGCATCTTATTGTAGTTCTTTCTTCTATTCTTTTCTTTATTTTTTTCTGGAGAAACAATATATTTTTGCTCCTTTCGTATCATATTGACGTTTTTGCTAAAACACATGGGAAATTTTGGTATTTTCCCTATTAGTTTTCAAGGGTGTAAACATTTTTAAGTTATTGTCCCTTTTGGTCTTCTAATTTTGGTATTTATTCATAATGAAGATATTGTCGTTTTGGCGTACTCATAAGGGCAAATACCCACAAGGGCCCGTAAACCAGTACTGTCAATTCTGCCTACTACCGGGTGGTGACTCGAATCTTTGCCCCTTCGGTCAGAGGTCCAGAGCCTTATCAGCCCATCTGTTGCTTCGGTGGTTGCGCGTAATAACTAATAAGTTAATTTCGTTCCTGTTGATCTTGTCGTTTCAAAATTTTTGTCGTGTGGCTGTAAAAGTTTTTCAAGACTTTTCCTTCTTTTTTGAATGTCGTTCAACTACTATTGTCGTTTTGATGGTTGTTTTGTGTTTTATAATTACGTTCGCTTTCCAAGTTTTGATTTGATGGTTTTAAAATTTATTGTCGTTTTATAGTTGTTCACGTGACACATGCTGACACATTTTTATGATTATGATCCTTTTTACCACTTTATGTCGTTCCAAGGCTAGGCTATCGAATAGAATGAACGTGTTCAGGTAATGATTCTCGTCGTGTGCACATTTTCTTGGCGTCTTTCTAAAGTTCTTTCTTCTCAACTTCAAGTGGGTATCAATTTTCCTCTTCTTATTTCGTCTTTCAGACTTTTGTCGTTTTTACGTTTATTGTCGTTACATTAAAATTTTGTCGTTTATTAAGTTGTTTTCACTTTCCCTTGATGTCCTTCAATTAAATTTTTGTCGTTTTTAGAAGATTGGGGGGGCAAACCTGCCAAATATCTAAATAAACAAACAAGAACAACACTAGACGTGTCAGTTTTTTACTAAATAATTATGATTAATACACTTGATCCATACAGGATCTTATCTAAAGTATTATTTCATTTTCTAGTAAAAAGTTAACACCTTGTGTGTGTGATGTTTTGGGCACTTTAATGTGCTCATAGCATATTAAATTACAAACAAAAACTTACTCCGCACTTGACTGAATATTCATCACTCTCATCAATACAATTCTAGAAAACATGAGCGGAGGAGCTGTACCTCTTCATATGAAGTTACTCAATGATTTGGACTAGTAAATCTTTAGTACTAAACAACTCCAAAATGGGCCTAAGTTGTCATTTTCTGAAAAAGAAAGGACGACGGCTGTTGGATTATAATACTAAAAGAAAACGTATCATTATTTTGATTTGCTGTGAGAGAGCAATTATTGTGGACGTTTACCTTTCATGCTATTAAAACCCTCCACACAATTGCACTTATCCAACCCACGTACCAATCCCAACTTCCTAATCGAGGAAAAAATTTTCCCACTTTTTTCAGGTCAAGAGTAAAAACAGAACCAGATGGTTGTTTATTTTTTTTGTGAATAAAAATGTTTTTTTCTTTTTTTGGGCTGATTTTATAACATGGACCCCCCCCCCCCCCCCCCCCTTTTTTTTGGTAATGGGTCATCACCAGCTTTTGTGTCTGGTGCTGTTTATGGACCAAAAATGTGAAGAGATAAGTAAACTGTGCTTGGGATATTTGACTGATCACTTGATTGAATTGAGATTTAAGTTATAATTTTTAGATATATATACTTTTTCAGGCTAAGATGGCATCTCAACCAGTCAATGTGAATGAGTTTCAAGAATTGGCCAGGAAAGCCCTCCCAAAGATGTACTATGATTTCTACAATGGAGGAGCAGAGGACCAGTACACACTTAAACAGAATATTGAGGCCTTTAGTCGAATCACGTAGGTTTTAGTCCCTAGCCAAATGATCTTAATTACTGTAGCATAAACTAATATAGAGTGTTATGTTATTTCTCACGCAGTGGTTTCTGTGGCTTTCTAGGCTGAGGCCTAGAGTTCTTGTAGATGTTAGCAGAATAGACATGTCCACAACTTTGTTGGGTTACAAAATCTCAGCACCTATATTGATTGCTCCCACTTCTATGCACCAGTTAGCTCACCCTGAAGGTCTAAACTGAATACAAGATTTCTTTTCTCAGTTCTCTCATGAGATATATTGATTTAACCAAACTCTTTTAACTGTCAGTATCACATACAAGATGTGTAATCTTTCCAAGTACTAATCGCAGGAGAGAAAGCCACAGCCAGAGCGGCGGCCGCATGCAACACCATCATGGTATAAAATTTGCGTTTATGAGTTCATTTATGTACTTAGTTGCTTAAATTGTTGTTCCATTTTTCATATAGGTGCTATCATTCACGTCTAACTGCACCATAGAGGAGGTTGCTTCCAGCTGCAATGCTGTTCGGTTCTTTCAATTATATGTACTCAATCACCCTAAACCTCTTGTATTGTCAGATTGTTATCGTTGTTGTTATTTTTCTAGCATGACAAAAAGAAAGCTTAAGCTAACTAAAACCTTGAATTAATTTAAGTATAGGTTTATAAGCAACGAGATGTATCAGCTGAGCTAGTGAAGAGAGCTGAAAGATATGGATTCAAGGCTATTGTATTAACAATTGATACGCCTAGACTGGGTCGAAGAGAGGCCGACATAAAGAACAAGTAAATATGACCTTTCTGTTTAAGTCTGCTCTGCCGTATGAAAGAAAAGAAATTTTAGTGTCTAACATTGTTAAACTCATAGTTTGTGGTCTCTCAAGTTGGTTCAGAGAGATATATCTTGTGTATCTCATTTTCAATATGACTCGACTCTTTCTGCAGAATGATTCCACCTAAAATAAAGAATCTTGAAGGCCTTTTGAAGACTGAAGTTGACTCTGTGAGTAGAACATGGCTCATTTCTCACTTTTTCATTTTTGCTAGATTGGACCGAGACAAACCATTTTGTCCAAATCAACACAGGATAATAAGCAAGTCAAGAAATCATGAATTAGTTAACAAACCCACTGCATTGAGCGCAATTACAAAACCACTAAATGAAGTATCATGATCTTGTTTCAAATGGGCTTAAAAACAAGGATATTTTGATTTTATGTCATCTATATCCAGAAGATAAGACCCCCTTGATTCATATCTTTTGTATGCAGATATATGTGAGTATTGTCTTTGAAAAGAACTCATACACAAGTGTCTTTTTTCTTTTATTTCTGTAAAGTACGTACACTCTTTTATATCCTCAAAATAAAAACAAATTCATCTCTTCAGGGTGATGGTTCAATCCTAGAAGCTTATGCCAATAGGACCACTGATGCTTCTCTGTGTTGGAAGGTAGACATCAGCTGACTTTCACTCTGAACTTCTGTTTTATCTTATTTTATCTCGTGTTCTTGCATGGAAAAGCCATTACATGATCATAACATCTGCAGGACATTGAGTGGTTAAGATCAATCACGAGCTTGCCGATACTGGTCAAGGGAATACTTACTCATGAAGATGGTAAGACTATAACTTCATCCTTTAAATTCCTTTAGTCATATTTTTCTAGTAGTCATCAATCAGTTTTAACGTAGAACTCAACATTGTCCTTGGTTATTTAACTATTTTCTTTTTTTATGCAATAAATTTGACTAACCCTTTCAATATGTCCTGTCCTACCATTTCCAGCAAGAAAGGCTATTGAAGCCGGTGTTGATGGGATTGTCGTCTCTAATCATGGAGGCCGACAACTAGACTATGCTCCTCCCACTATTTCTGTCCTAGAAGAGGTGACCATACATTTTCCATTTATCATACATACTTTAAAAAGGAAAAATTTTCCATTAGCTCTCTTGTTATGGAAAGTCATATAAGCAAAATTTTCTATTGTAAGATGATTTGTGAACCATGATTGAAGGTTGTCCATGCTGTTGGAGGGAAAGTTCCTGTTCTATTTGATGGTGGAGTGCGGCGGGGAACAGATGTCTTCAAGGCTTTAGCCCTTGGTGCAAAAGCTGTACTTGTAAGATCTTCATATGAAAAATGTAGTTTTTGGTTCTTTTCATTTTTGTTCTCTCCAGTTCTAGGTGGTAAACATTGATAAATTGCTTGAGCATCTCTTCACTTTTAGTAGTCGAAAACTGCAGGTTGGAAGGCCAGTTCTCTATGGCCTAGCTGCAATGGGGGAAGATGGGGTTAGAAGTGTCATTGAAATGCTAAAGAATGAGCTTGAACTCACTATGGCCCTATCTGGCTGTCCTAATCTTAAAGACATCAAGAGGAGTCATGTTATGACACACCATGAGAGTCTCCACTCAAAGCTTTAGTTTGTTTTTGTAGTTCCAACTACTGTATTGCAGATATCATTTGGAACAACTCTATTCCAAGGGGTTTTCCCTTTTGGTTTGACTGAAATTGATAGGAATAGAAAGAAAAATAAAATAATTCCATTACTTTGGTTGCCTTCATAAATGCATTTGAATAGCTGTTTCAATTGTAAAGTATATTCCTATACATGACAAAATTATAACCCCTGACTATCATGCATGGAAACCTAATCCCCTTCAACACAGAGTTGGAGGCCTTAAATGAAGCTCAACTGCTAAGGTTAACTTAAACATCTACAGCTACTTGACCGCTTCCTCCATATCTTCCATTTTCCAATTTGCCAAATTAGTAGTAGTAGTAGTAGAGAGAGAGAGTATAAAAAAAATAATAGTAATAAACTAATAAAAAAAACGGCGAATGGCACTTTAAGATAAAATAATAAAAAAATAATTAAAAAAAAAAGTCGAATGGCACTTTAAGATATGAACCATAGGATGAAACTTGGTTCGATCCCTTCTGTTTGATTAATCAAACACCTTTACAAGATTTGTGGGTCCTATGAAACTTGGTTCCCTTCTATTTGATTAATCAAACACCTTTACAAGATTTATGGGATTTTTCTTTTTAAAGGAAAACAACTGGGTTACCTTATGTTTGGAACAACATGAGAGTATTCACAAAAGTCATGTGATGTCACAGACACACCATGACAACCTTAACTGCTCAAAGCTTTAGTTTCCTTTTCAAAGCGTTACCTTATGTTTTCGCATACCGATCATCATCGCATGTACATCTTGGGTTCTAGCTGGTTTCAGATAGTGAGACCTCGAAAACATTTCGGGTTTTTCTCTTGTTGTAACGAACTAGTATAAATTTATGTTTCACATTTGTACAGTGTCATGTCTAAAGCATATGTAAAAGTTATTGCCACTTTGGCTAACCACCATTAGATATCTCATAAATGTGAATGATAGCATCATTAGGAGCTTCTACGAATTTTAATGTGTCATATTTATTCGTAATTCTTGGTCTCCCTCTTCAATCCAACAATCAATTTTCTAGATGTAACAGTTTAAGAATCATTAGCATCGAGTTCGAGCAAGATAAGCATTTCAAGAAAGGAGAAACTATCTACAATTTATTGTCGTTTTTTTCATTGTCAAATTATTCTTATTCTTCTTGTCGTTTCAAAATTTCTATCTCGTTGTCTTATTGTTTTCCAATATATCATCTTTTTTTTTTCCCCGAGTCGTTTGATTTTTGATGTCGTTTTTATTATTGTATTGTCGTTTTGTGGTTGTTGACGTCTTTATGAGTCTGGTTGTCTTTAATATTTTATTGTCTTACAGGTTATGATTGTTGTCTTGTGTTTTCTTGGCGTCTTCTAATTATCTTTTGTTTTTCTAGTGGCATCATTTTTCCCCCACTTTTTGGTCGCTTTTATGTGTGTTGTCGTCAACTTAAGGTTTTTGTCATTTCTCATTAATGTTCAATTAAAGTTTCGTCGTTTTCAAAAGTTCCTTCCCTTTTTTTCCCCTTATTTTTTAAATAATTAACCTTTCATCTCCAACAAGCAGTGTTCTCCAACTACTGAAAAAAAAATAATAATAAAATAAAAGAAAGAATCCATTTGTGGGGATAAAACCTTTGCCAAGTAACTCAAAAGCACTTGCTTTGTGGTCCATTGGACTAAATGCCTATATGTGTATACATTTTAGATAGTGCCTGGTTCTAGATTTAATGGACTAGTAAAGCTGTAGCACTAACTCGAAACTGGGCCCAGCCCAAGTTTAGTAAGTTGTCATTTTCTGGAAAAGAAAGGATGTTGGCTTTCGGATTATAATAATGTTACAAGCTTGAGATTCTTTGATTGATTACTTCATTCTTAACAAGCCAATGAAAAAGAAAACGTAACTTATTTCGATATGCTGAGAGAGCAATATTGTAATTTGAATACTACTGCCGTACCAGCTATTACCCTCCACACATGTCCACTTATCCACCCCATTTTCCAAAGTTTAATCACAACTTCCAAACCAAAGAAGCAACTTTCAAACTCTCTTCAGCCCAGGATTAAAACCAGACTCCTAGGTATGGTTAAGTTGTTAATTGTTAAATATGTTAAGATTTTTTTTTTTTTTGGGGGGTATGTGCTGATAAGTAGGACGTTTTTTTAGTAATGGGTCATCGCCTGTTTTTATGTCTGGTGCTGTTTATGGACTAGAAATGTCAAGAGAGAACTGAACTGTTGTTGGGATATTTGATTAATGACTTGATTGGACCGAGGTTTAAGTAATAAATGGTAGACGTTTATATTTACAGGCTAAGATGGCATCGGAACCAGTCAATGTGAATGAGTTTCAAGAATTGGCCAAGAAAGCACTTCCAAAAATGTACTATGATTTCTACAATGGAGGAGCAGAGGATCAGTACACACTTAAACAGAATATCGAGGCCTTTCGTCGAATCACGTAGGTTGTTAGGCCCTAGTTAAATGATCTTAAATTACTGTAACATAAACTAGCATAGAGTGTTATGTAATTTCTCATGCTTTAGTTTCTATGGCTTTTCCAGGCTAAGGCCTAGAGTTCTTGTAGATGTTAGCAGAATAGACATGTCTACAACTTTGTTGGGTTACAAAATCTCAGCACCTATATTGATTGCTCCCACTGCTATGCACCAGTTAGCTCACCCGGAAGGTCTCATTTTAATGGAATATTTCTCTTTTAAGTTCTGCCATGATATCTTGATTTAACCCGAACTCTTTTAACTTTCACATACAAAATGTGTAATCTTTCTATGTACTAATCACAGGAGAGAAAGCCACAGCAAGAGCTGCGGCGGCGTGCAACACCATCATGGTATAAATTTACGTTTATGAGTTCATGTATGTACCTAGTTGCTTAAATTGTTATTCCCTTTTCATATAGGTGCTATCGTTCACGTCTACCTGCACCATAGAGGAGGTTGCTTCCAGCTGCAATGCTGTTCGGCTCTTTCAATTATACGTACTCAATCAACCTTAACCTCTTTTATTGTCAGTCTGCTATTGTTGTTGTTATTCTGTTCATATCACGAAAAGTAAGCTTAAGCTGACTAAAACCTTGAATCATTTTAAGAATAGGTTTATAAGCAACGAGATGTATCAGCTGAGCTAGTGAAGAGAGCTGAAAGATATGGATTCAAGGCTATTGTATTAACAGTTGATACGCCTAAATTTGGTCGAAGAGAGGCCGACGTAAAGAACAAGTAAATATGACCTTTCTCTTTAAATCTGCTCTGCCATGTGAAAGAACAGAAATTTGAGAGTCTAAAATAGTTAAATTCATAGTTTGTGGTCTCTCAAGTTGGTTCAGAGAGTCTCAAATAGTTAAATTCATAGTTTGTGGTCTCTCAAGTTGGTTCAGAGAGCTATATCTTGTGTATCTCATTTAAAATATGACTTACTCTTTCTGCAGAATGATTGCACCTATAATAAAGAATCTTGAAGGCCTTTTGAAGATTGAAGTTGACTCTGTGAGTGGAATATGGTTCATTTCTCGGCTTTCTGCTGGATTAGACCGAGACAAATCATTTTGTCCACATAAAACAGGATTATAATAAGCAAGTCTAAGAAATCAAGACTTAACAAACCCACTGCATTGAACGCGATAAATAACCATGATTTAAAGTAACCTTTCTGCGGCTTATGTTGCAAATGGGCTTAAAAACAAAGATCTTCTGATTTTATGTCATATATATACAGAAGATAAGACATTTTGTAACATGTCATTTGTATGCAGATACATGAGAGTATTGTCTTCAAAGAACTGAGTCTCATAGACCAGTTCCCTTTTCTTTTCTTTTTTTTCTTTTTTTTTTTTTTTTTCTTTTTCGGTTTAAAGTACTCTTCATATATCCTCAAAATAAAAGAAAATGCATCTCTTCAGGATGATGGTTCAAACCTAGAAGCTTATGCCAATAGGACCAATGATGCTTCTCTGTGTTGGAAGGTAGATATCAGCCGACTTTCACTCTGAACTTCTGACTTTATCTTATTTTATCTCGTATTCTTGCATAGAGAAACCACTACCTTGTCATGGCATCTGCAGGACATTGAGTGGTTAAGATCAATCACGAGCTTGCCGATACTGGTCAAGGGAATACTTACTCATGAAGATGGTAGGACTATAACTTCATCTTTTAAATAATTCCTTTAGTCATATTTTTCTAGTAGTTATCAATCAGTTTTAACTTAGAACTCGAAACAGTCTCCTTATTTTTTGTCGTGCAATAAATTTGATCAACCCTTTCAATATGTCATGTCCTACCATTTCCAGCAAGAAAGGCCATTGAAGCCGGTGTTAATGGGATTGTCGTCTCTAATCATGGAGGCCGCCAGCTAGATTATGCTCCTCCCACTATTTCTGTCCTAGAAGAGGTGACCATACATTTTCCATTTATTATACTTCAAAACAAAAATTTTTCCATTAGCTCTCTTGTTAGGGAAAGTCATATAAGCAAAGTTTCTATTGTTAAATGACTTGTGAACCATGATGGAAGGTCGTTCATGCTGTTGGAGGGAAAGTTCCTGTTCTAGTTGATGGCGGAGTGCGGCGAGGAACAGATGTCTTCAAGGCTTTAGCCCTTGGTGCACAAGCTGTGCTCGTAAGCTCTTCTTCATTTTAGAAATATAAGCTTTTTGTTCTTTCTGTTCTTGTTCTGTCCAGTTCTAGGTGAAAACATTGATTATGTTTAATTGTTAGTATCCTGACCAATACATAATTTAGAACACTGATAGATAAATTGCTGAAGCATCTCCTCAATTTAGTAGTTGAAAACTGCAGGTTGGAAGGCCAGTTCTCTACGGCCTAGCGGCAATGGGCGAAAGTGGAGTTAGAACTGTCATTGAAATGCTGAAGAAGGAGCTTGAACTCACTATGGCCCTTTCTGGCTGTCCTAATCTTAGAGACATCAAGAGGAGTCATGTGATGACACACCATGAGAGACTCCACTCAAAGATTTAGTTTGTCTTTTCAAGTTCCAACTACTGTATCTCAGACATCATCCGGAACTGTGAATAACAGGGTAATTCCTCCCGTTTCCGGACAATGAATTTTTGTTCCTTTAAGGTTTGGGTGAATTTGAATGGAATGGAATGAAAATGATTCCACTACTTTGTTTGGTTGCCTTCATAAATGCATTGGAACATTCTAATTGAACGCCTATTTCTATAGAGGATAGAATTATCATGGGTACAACAGCCATTCCATGTACGACTAAAATGTTTTCTCCTAAATTGGCCGGATCAAATTAGAACGTTGTATAGTGAGATTTTGTGTTAATTGGGAAATTCTCGAAGCATTTGTCCATTTATATATTTATTAGACTTCTTTCATTAAACATTAATGCTTTTTATTCTTTTAATTTTTCTTTGTGGGATGGGGGAGAGGGGAAGGAAATACGCATAAGCTAGTGCTGTATAGATTATGCACGACCTGGTGTCGTAAAGATTTTGGTTCCCTTGATGACTTGCAGAAAGATCCATTTCCAGGAAATAAAAACACAGTTTCTTGGGCAATATCTTTAAGATTTACAGTGGCTGACCGATGGTGATACATCTCACAGTCGAATGAGTGGGAATGAATTTTGGGCTCATGCGCGTCCTAATGTAGAAGTCATAATCATAAGTGCAGAGAAGCATGCTACACTATCATATCATGTAGTACTCGCAATTTGTTTCTGTCATCAATCCATTATCCGACTTAATTCCAAGGAGTTCTCCTCAAACAAAACAAAATCACTCCCACAAAACAGTTTAGAACCATTTTGAGCAGCAAGCCAAATTGAATCAGTCTATAACATATTCAAGAGTCGATCAATATTATTTCTACATGAAAACATAATCACAAACATGAAAACTTCCCATTGTGCTCTAGTACTCATCCTACACATACAAATTCTGGAAAGCTATTCCTGCTCTCACGACTTTAGAAAAATGAGCTAAAATGAGCATCCGTAGTGATTTATACACATCCTACTGTACGAGGTATCTAATGCCTGTCATTTCTTGACAAGCTGATAAATATCAAGTCGCACTCTGCTAGACATTATTTCTAGGTACAACTTGTTAATACTAGTTCTTGATTCTGAATTTCTCGGCACACATCAGCTATTCCTTGAGGTAATATCTACAGCATTATTTGGAGACTTGGCCCAAGCTTTATGAATCGTCATTATGCATTCTTATTCCTCTCTCCAATGGCCCTTGAGCTATGAAGGATGATAACAAAACCAACGACCACAGAATAGCGTAGTTTGCACTATGCATTACTAATGGAGTTACTCTTGTTCACACCTTGAACGTCCATAGGAGAATTCGTGATGCTACCAACTGAGCCAAGGGTTTGGGAGCTCAATTGTGGGCTGGCCGGACAACCTTCTGGGTTCCCAGCACTCATGGCATGAATAGCCCCTGCACTCATCTGCTGTGGGCTCATTGGAGTTCGTTGGCTCATTTGCTGAGGACTCGCCTGCTGCTGCTGGGTTTGTTGGTTCATTTGTGGAACTCCCATGGTTGAGGGTGAGCCAACCTGTGGTGAAGACACAACAGCCTGTAGTGAGGAGGTTGTATCTTGTTGTTGTTGTTGCTGTAACTGCTGTAATTGTTGTTGCTGCTGTAATTGCTGTTGTTGCAGTAACTGTTGTTGCTGCAATTGTTGCTGTTGCAGTAATTGTTGTTGTTGCTGCTGCTGTTGTTGCGGCTGGTTCATGTAAAGATTCATACCTGCCATCAACTTTGGAGGACCCATAGGTCCCATTGGTGTTCGTTGCATTGGGTTCATGTTAGCTCGGTTCAGAGTCTGACCCAGCACTGAAAGACCAGCAGAGCCTGGATGCATCTGTCTGGCTCCCGAAATCCCAGCTATACTTGACTGAGGACCGCCTAACATTGTTTGTCTTTGAGCCATCCTATATTTTGACATTATAACTGGTGATAATGCTCCAGATCGAATATGCTGGCTAGCATTGCCAATATTTGAAGCCTGGCTTAAGTTCATTGGGTTCTGCCCCACATTTCCTATTCCAGAAATAGGTGTCGATGCTGAGATTCCTGTTCCCCCTATTCCCCTTCCAGTTCCCATTCCCATTGTATTGCCAAGGCCGGTAATACCAACAATAGTATTGCCTACATTTCCCATACCTACAGCTGTTCCAAGACCCATCATCATTTTCCTCTGCATTTGAGGCGTCTGCTGCTGTGGTTGCTGTTGTTGTTGCTGTTGTAACAGCTGAAGATGGAGAGGGGAGAACTTGTTCACCATGTGATTGCCCAACTGCATACTCGGGTTCTGCCCAATTGCATTCAAGTTCGAAATAGGATTTGTTGGAAGCATCAATGATCTCTGAAACTGGGGATGCTGCTGTTGAATCAATTGGTTCGGCTGTTGTTGTTGTTGCTGTTGCTGTGGGAGTGATGATTGTGAGTCCGAAAGCTGTGGCCTCGGGGGCATTGAAACCCCAGATATGAGCCCTTGAGACATCTGTAAGGCCTGAGTGGTTCCAGGGGGAAGCATCCTCGAGTTTGCTAAAAGATTCTGGGATGAGTTTAAGGAAGTATTACCACTATTGCTTGGCTTCACAGCATCATTGGATGGCTGGCTTGGAACTGCTTCTGCATATTGTTGCATCTCGACTGCAGAATTATTAGGAGGCATCCCAGCAGTATTTGATTGATTGCCTGGCGCGACTGTCATGTGTTGTTTAGGTTGGACACGTTGTTCCACAGCATATCCTTCACGTTCCATCTGCATTAAAAGATGATCTTATTTGAAATTCAACAAGAACAGGTGACAGAAACGACTTCAAAACCATTACCGCTATACATACCAGCTTACAGAACTGTTTACCTAGCAAATCTGCATAATGCTGTAACAGAATCACCGGAGATAAAGTCAGAACAACAGAAGGCAGATCTTTGAAGGGAAAAAGAAAAAATGTCGGCATTTTAAGTGAAGGAAAAACCTATATACTTGAATGGTAAATGGTAATTGGTACTATGATATTTTCAGCCAATTCCTTGAGGCTATTTATGACTATTTATAAGGGAGGTCAATCATTTAACCAAGTGACAAACTTATGGGCAGAATGTTAAGGTCATCACAAGATATCTATGAGAATACAGTTGATGAGATACACGAAAAGAGACATACACTCAGAAAATCAAAGGAGTAGCACCAAAAAGACAACTTCAAAAATTGAGGAATCTAAAAGAGGACTGAAACTCTGAAGAAGAAAGTATGGGAAATCTTAGGTATTAGAACTAAACTGATGAATAGATATCATATTTAAAGAGATGGCTTTGACAGGATTTTCTATCATTTGCCCCAAATTAACCGGAGATAGGCCAACTTCAGTCATTCAACATGCTGATACCCCCTAATCAAACTGCAATATGTCAAGTAAAACTTACAGCAGTGGGCAGCTTAGGAAGGCGCTCCTCCACATCATGCTCCACAGCATCCTCCGCAGCATGAAAATCACCCTCATCTACCTCTCCATAGAGCATTGCAACAGTTCCATCATTTGGCCTCTCTGACATGATCATCCTGGTTCGGTACCTATTAACATAACTAATGCTTGTTCCTGCAGAAGCAGTGTGAAATTTCAGGCAACGGAAAGATCAGACAATGTATTAAGGAACTCAGGCAATGAAATATAATAATAATAACAGTGGTGGCCAAATATGACCAGAACTGAACCTTGAACTATACGCTCAGGATGTCCAGCAGCTATAACTCTAGTCTTCAAGACATTCATGTTGCCCCCTACAAGCGACTTTGATAAAGGTTTTTCAACATCGTCTTTGAAATCCTCATTGTTTGAAGGACTGGAAAGACAAGCCATAAGCATTTGAGGTGAATATGCATTAGGCTTTCCTTTGGGGTAGTTATCAACCTTATTCCTTTTGCAGTTCAGTTGATGCCTGAAACAAAAACCATGAAACGTTCATAACGAGTACCAACCATAAAACTATTCACTTTTTCATTCTTCCTTTTCTTTTTATTTATTTATTTGGTAAGATTATACTGACATTAATATAACCTCCCTGCTGAGAATATAATATGAGAAAGGGATTCATTGTTCTTACACTGTTGTAACCAAAGCATATATATCAAGCAGGGCCATAGACCAAGAAATAATTTTTTGAGAGAGAGAGTGTGTGAGAGAGAGAAAGAGGACAAATAAATAACTTTAATCATCAAAGAACTAAAATTTAGAAAAAATAATAGAAGTAAATTAAATAAAAAATAAAACCAAAAAACGAGAGAGAGAGAGAGAGAGATTATTTCTCCACTTAATGTGTAAATACTAGTCGACCCTCACCAAATAAATTTTTCTATTTAATATTTCATAAACTTTTGTAGGTTGGCTGGCAACAAAAACAAATAGCCAGTTATCCCAGACAAGTAACAAAATGGCAAGATATATACAGCTTTACTTTTTCTTTTTCCTCTAAAAACAAAAAGAAAAAAAAAAACAAAACAAAAAAAAAAACAAAAAACAAGAAAAAAAAAAACAAAACAAAACACAACAAGACTAACTTCTTGACACAGATCATAGTAATTTATCACCTGTGCAGTTGAAACCGATAAATAAGTAACTAAATTGACAAATCTTGCTACTAAATGCAAGCATAAATCTAATGCAAGGGCAGATCAATTAACACCATACCTCTTGGTCACCATATCAATCTTTGAGAACCTCTCAAGCGTTTCTTTGTCAGCCAAAGCCGGGGTTCCAACTGAAGGACTACTAGCATTTAGTGGCATACTCATATTACTAACACTGGCAGGGGAAGCAACCCCACTCATTGCTGGGGTCTTGGGAAGGGAATTTGATCTTCGTTTTGCAGCAAGTTGGGCCTGGTGTTGCCTTTGCAGCGAGTCATTACCGCTGGAAGTTTGTGTCCCACAAACTGCATTCATTGAGGATATTGCTGTCTTCTCCTTTGGGGATACCCCTGCAGCAGCAGAAGTTGGACCTGTTCCAAACTGGGGTCCTCCTGAACCACTAGAAAGCTCCCCAGATTTGGACGATAATGGAGATTGCACCAAAGTGCCAGTAGACAACCGGGGGCTTTGAGCTGATTTTCTTTTCTGGAGCTGGTCCTCCTTTCTGCCATCTTTCTCAGCATGCTGACCAAGATTATTCCATGATGCCTGAGGAAAATTAGATCTCATGAAAGCATGCTGTGGCAATCTTTGCTGGTGCCTTGACTGCTGTGGATCAAGATGGTTTGTTTCTGCTTCAACCATCTGCATATCATTTCTACCTCCACTGAGCTCTGACCCATCTAACTTAGCTGTCTCAAACTGTTCTTCCTTCGCAGTGTATCTAATGACCTGCTGTCCGGCAGAAAATGGTGCTGCTCCGGCATCCTGATTCAAGACCCCTTCAAACACCTGCTGGGAAAACTTTTGATTGCCAGTATTTGCATACTGCATTCCTCTGGCCATAGCTTGCTGCTGCAACAATGTATTCTTCCAATTCAGTTCTGATCCTCGGAAGCTGTCCATATGTGGTCCAATTTGCTGTTGTTGCATTCCCTCAAGACCCACTGGCATAGGCCTTGCTCTTTTATTTAAATTGGATAAGGGTGACAGCGGTCCATCTTGATTTTCCCTCTTTCTCTGGAGAGAGGTGCTAGAGTTCATATTATCACCATATGTAATCATCACATCCTGCCCAGCAGGAGATGCCCCAGATGAATTTACAACAGGTCCTGAGCCATGATCCTGAGTACTTCTCGGGGTACCAACCCCAATCTGATAGCCTATTTGATTAGGTACCAAATGTGTCGTAACGGAAGCATCTGAAAAGCTATTGGCCCTTAAGGCCAACGCGTTGCTATTCAGATTCTCATGAACATTCTCTGCCATTATGTTGCCTGAAATGATTCCCGAATCTCCCAATCTGCAGTTAGAGCTTTCTGGAACCCTATCAATACAGATTTTCTTTCCATGTGTTTTGCTGTTAGATGTGACTGTAACTTCAGGTATCTGCCTTAATCTCTTTCTCCGCAAACTGCAGAGAGCCAAATCAAGCTGCAAACGGGGTCCAACATTAATTAAGATGCTATAAGTTCTCCAGGTAAACTTGAAATCAGCCTCAAAATTGATTACCTTTGTAGGAACTGGATTCTTACAGAGCCTATCCAACTTGGGAGTAGGATCTAAAAGTAGTTGTGGTTGCAGCACTTTCAATATACGAGACTCCACTTCCTATGATTAAAAATCATCACTAAGCCAATACTTGATAGACATATATTAGCAAAGAACAAGATAAAAGAATAAACTTACCATTAGATCACCATATGTCCAAGAATTATCTGAGATCAACGGAATATCCTTCACAACATTCTCCAATGACATTCTAAGGCATACTTTACTTACGATAGGGCATCCATCAGTTAGCAGAGAACCAGATCCTGGTTCAGAAGCACATTTACGGTAATCTCGAACCTGCAAAAGTATCACAATTACTGAACACTGTGAACTAAATAGTAATAATGTAATAGCTAATTAAAGGTTTAAAAATTTGTCATAACCCTTTAATCTTACTTTCTACTATACTAGAAGATACACAAAACTGAGATTCATCGTTAGGGTTTCCACAATGTGTCAGCATAAACAGAGGTATAAGCACAAAAATTGGAGGTAGTGACAGTGGTAGCAGCAAAGCTAATGATATACAGGCATGGTGGCATAAAAACGCTAAGATAATGAATAGAAGTACTATGTATATATGGTTATTCTACATACAATTGTTAATAACCATTTAGTTAACCGTTCATCAATATACACAAGCAACAAAAATGACAAACATAACTCACCTCACAATAGAGTGCCCCATCTATATACTTGCAAGGTATATCGTCTAGAATATCTCCTGGCAACCGACCAGATTCAATTGCCTCCAAAAAGATTTCACATAGTAAAGGGGAAGAAATTAATAAAAAAATGGATTATAGTAAATAAGCCAAAAACAGCTTGGCAAGTCTAGAAAGCGATTGTAGAAAGCAAACAGAAAATGAGGCAATATTTCTTGATTTAGCAGAATTATATTTAAAAAATTTGTATAGATAGAACTTAATCTTCTAGTCCTCAATAAATAAACTTCAAATTGTGCATGCTAGCACATGGGGTGGATGCTCCAAGTGGCACAGTGGATGTCCTCAAAACTTAGTTTTTTGTTTCTTAAACAGCCAATTGGTTTTTGGTTTCTTTGTGGAAGTGCGCTGTCATGGTTTTATTTGGGTTAAGTGGCTGGAAAGGAATAGTAGGATTTTTTGGTAAGTCAACTCGTATGGGTTCCCTTTTGAAGAGGATGAAATGTCTGCCTCTTTGGGGTGTTTACTTATAAAGAATTCAAACACTGACCCTTCTCTTTGGTCCTTTTAAGCATGGTCAAGCATTCTGTAATTTTATCTCTGTGTTGATGTATTTTCCTCTTTAATTTGCGGATTCATTATCCTCTTCTATCATTGTCATTATCCAAATATACTATTACCCTTAACTCTATTATTAAAAAAGAAAAAAAAAAGATAAATCTTATTGGAGAACTAAATAACTAGATACTTACAGAGAAGAGAGTTTCGGATGTCCTGTCATATGGATGTAACAGCTTTGGAACATCTTGAACCGACTGACATGCAGTCTCATTCTGAAAATCCATAAAAGGAGTTAAAGCAACATACAAGATGGTAACAGAATCCCTAATCCTTAGAACCTACAATATTGAACATATTTCATGCAGTAAAATTTCTTTTCGACAAACCTCTGAGGGTTTTCCAATAGAATATCCGTCTAAGAAGAGGTTCAATGTGAAGGATACCTCACTCTCTGTCAAAACAACAAGAAGAAGAATGAACCAAGACATTCAGGATCTAGGTAATAGCAATATAACCCAATACATTCGGAATCTAAGTAATACCAAAATAACCAACAAAAGTAATTGTTTTTTTTTTCTTTTAACAAGGTGTGGGAAGATTCAAACCTTAAACCTCAACATTGGAATGTTGAAAGCAAGCATGGTTACCAAGTAGTCTAACTTGCTAAACCTATGACAAAAAGCACTAACCTTTAACTACAAGCTGCTCTTCAGAAGACATGGATGAACCAGACACCCCTGCAACTTTCTCAACTCCCTCAATAATGCCACCCTGCAACAGAAGTTGCTCTAACCGTCTAAATAATGTTTTTTCATAAGAAAGTTAATCTAAATAATCAGAAAGGAAATAGAATAAAGAATTTTACACTAAACCACCTTTACATTCTGTTCATTCCACTGTTAGCAAGCAAACTACAAACGAGAGCTCTTTCTCCTTGCAATATAAGGAAAAATAGAAAGCTTTTCCTCTTTGAGAATACATAAAGGATACCATCTACTTAGTTGCCAGAAGAAGGAAAGAAAATACAGATTTTGTTTACTGCTCAACTCATTTTCAAGCACAAACAGCAAAAAGATTCAAGCTTCTCTCTGTCTTCTTTGAGAGTACAGGACACCACCTTAGTTTTACCGAAAAAAATAAATTGAATAAAATTAAAAAGAAAAATAACGACTTGTACCACTTGGTTCATTTCCTTTTTCTGATAAGAAACTAGGAAACTTTATTAAAGAGGAGAAAAAAAGGACTAGGCAGAGGACTAGGGGTCCTCCTCCTAGCTACAAGAAGAAGGAAAAAAGAAACTTAAGCTTGAATCATTTTCAAGCAGCAAAAGATTCAAATATGGATGCTAGGAAGAAAAAATGAAAATAATTGATTAGCTTACCAACCAGTTAGCCCAAGCACGAATGGGTTCTTTTTTTTTTCATCAGGCACCAAATTAACAAAGATCATAAATACAAGAATTATCAGCTTTTAAATCAATTCTACCTCAGGCTTTTAAATCAATTCTACCTCAGCAATCAAATGAAAAAGAAGGGAATATATCAATGAAACTAAAAAAACGGCTTTTTGAACGCTAAATTTTTACGTGTTCCTTGACTTCCTTACAGGGCCAACAATTCTCTAATGGAGCCACTAAAAATAATCAAACTGCTTGAAAGAAGCTAAAGAAACATGCACAAAAAAAAAATAATTGAAAAAAAAAAGCCGAAGAGCATAAACAGAATCAATCTTCAGTTATATAACGCATAAAATTCCACAAGAGATACAAAGCAATGGCAACATATGGAAAAACCCATCTTTCAATCAGACAAGTCTTCGAACCAATTTCCAAACATTAAAACTTTGCCAATTACAGACAAGTGTCACTTTTGTCCAAAAAACCCAAATAGCCAAAGATCCAAAAAGCAAAAAACTTTTCAATCTCTCCTCTTCTCAAATCACCAATAAGCAAGCAATTACAAGTTCCCTAATCACCGAAAAAAAAAAAAACAAAAACAAAAACAAAAACAAAGCAACTAAAAGAGCCAGCAGAACAGAAGAAAATACATTCATTTCTCACTTTTTGCAGACTTCAATTTCACTTACTGAATATTTGTTTCAAGGAGATTTTGTTGACCCAAATCAAGTAAGACCCAGAACCCTTTTTTCTCATTTATTCCTCTTCTACCAATTAGTTCTTCAATTCTAATAACATTTTGTCCTATATTTTCCCAGAACCCAAACAGATAAATTCACTATTCTGGAAAGCTTTACCTCGAGCTTCCGAGCACTAGATTCGTCTCTGCGTACAATTCGCGAGCTATCTCTGGAACTCTGCGACACATCGTCGGCGGTCAAGTTGGTCTCGGGTTGAAGAGAAGGTTTGGGACGGAACCGAGTACCGGTCTTCGATACTTTGAAGGAGACACCCATAATGGGGTCTCGCTTCTGAATTTTCAGAATCTAAATTCTAAAACTTTGCTATGACCCTATTGGGGTGTGTTTGGATCGCGGGAAAGTGAAGAGAAAAAACTGACATAATACAAAGAAAGTGAAAGAAGAGAAGAACAAAAGCAAAACCCTGGCTTGAGAAGACCGGACTCGGCTTTGATATGTTTTGTTTTTAGCTAGCTTTTGATTTTATGCATTTTCAGAAATTAACAGAAAGAGCTTTTGACGGACCCTTATTTATATATATATGGTAATACTTTCTTTCGGGAGTTCTTCTACAATACTCGCTTATTATTTGGGAGCATTCATACTCCCGAATCGGTGTGTTCTGATTGGTTGTAGCTGAAAATTAAGCTCACAGATACTCCCAAATCCGTGTGTCCTGATTGGTTGCAGCTGAAAATTAGGCCGACAAAGAAAAGCGTGGTTTGTAGTGAATCACAACCCGGACATTTAGTGCTTAATAGAAGAGTTTAATTTGTTTTTTAATTATTTTAAAAATCATGTTTAAATTTGGTTTAGATTAGGGTTATTTGTTTAACCAATCCTCCTACTTTTACCCTTCTCTCAACCGATGCGGTTTCGATTTCATGATTCTAGGAATCCACCTTGAGTTCCACTTCACTCCCATCTCTCAAATCCTTGTGTTAGGAACATTAGAACTAAGCTTTCTAATTTGATCGGACTTTTTTGTTGTTTTTCCTTTTAGTCTTCTTACGGACATCCATCTATATTTCCACAACGTTGTTGTTCAGCTCGAGTGGTCAGAAATCTGCAATGTTGCAAGTAAGTTTTCATTTTTAATCTACTTTTATATCTTTATTTTGTTAAAAATACGATCGTAATTCGTGTCTTTGTTTGATAAAGGAGGCAATTATTTCTAATTTTCTAATTTTTTCAAATTTTTCCGTTAATTAGATTATTGGTGGATGGCAGTATGTCTCATTAGTTGGTTTTGAAGGTCTTGCTTATTAGGGATTATAGTGTGTGCTTCATATCTGGCCGTTAAGTAGAAAGGCCGAAGTAATTTTAAGGCAAATATTGATCCTTTAAATATTTGTTTCTATGAAATAATGGGTGCGGTGGGTATTTTAGCAACCTTATATGGAAATACAAGTTTAGTTTAGTAGATATGTAAGCCATAATATAGAGTAAACGATAGAGACTCCTATGTAATCTGGTCTATATTGTCAATGATTCATGGTTAGAGTAAGAAAAAACCAAGTTTTGCTTAACAATTCCACCCCTCCCCCCCTCCCCCCCTATTTTGGGCGCAAAAAGCTTCCATTATTGTGCAAATGTAAACTATATGGAGTTGATTAAATTGAAGGTGAAAGTTGTGTATATCTAATGTATAATTTTGCTCTCTGAATTTTCCCCAATAAAAGTGCAAGTGTAGTGTATATATAAGCATTATCTTTGGTTAGTTTACAATTGTATGTATTTTTTATGTAATTATTTTAGACTATCTTGATTTTGTATTTATGTGGAATAGCTTTTTTCAATATCTTTAGTAGATAGTAATAACGAATTAGATGTTATTTGATATTTGCTTAAAGTTTTACACTAGATCTGTATTTGGATAAATATTAGTTTTATAATGTAATATTTTAGGTGATAAATGGTGAAAGAGTTATCTATTGAATTACTTGAGTGGCTGGATAGACATGTAGAAAAAATTATGGTAATGAAAGTCAAATTGTAGCCAATTAGTGAAATGATAAATAACAGTAGGCAAATTGAGCGCTATAGGAATAAGGATTAGATATCATTCTTGAACTCCTTTAAAGATTTTCTACAGAGTAGGTTATACTGTGGTGATGGAGGTTTTAAAGATTTCCTTGAAGACGAAGTACTCGAATGTGTGTATATGTATAAGAGGATTATAATGTGTACATAGTACAGGACACTAGTTAAGTAATTAGTGTTCTTTATTTGTTTTCGACTGGTTTTGTTATGGAATAAGTAATTTTGATTTAAGGAAAGTAAAAATTTGATTCCATTAATTTTGATTTTCTTTATCTTTAGGACAAATTTAGGTAGTTTGTGTTATTTTTAATTTTTCTTAATTTTCGAGTTTCTTACATTTAACTTATAAATTCATAAATTCTATAATTTATAAATGATTACTCTTTTTATTTCAAGTTGTGTTTTGCAACAACCAACGAGTTTAAAAAAAAGTTGTGGTTTGACCTTTATTCGGAGTGTGATCAGTTGTCCAGTACCACAACAACCTGAAATATTTTAAATATTTTATTTAATAAAATACTTACCTTTAATATGATCAAGGATAGATTCTGGAAAAAAAACTCCAATTGTTGAAGGATATACTGTTTTCAATCGGAGGGAAGGAGTTGTTGATTAAAGTTGTTGCTCTTGCTATTCCTTCCTATACTATGTGAGTTTTTAGATTATTTTTTTCTCTATGCTATGATTGCTAAATTTTGGTAGGGTGGGAGAGAGGAAAAGAGGAAACTCTATTAGTGGTCGTGAGAAAAGCTTTACAAAAGTAAAAAAAGAGGGAGGACTTGCTTTTCGAGACCTCTTCATTTTCAATTAAGCTATGTTGGCAAAACAAGGATGGCAACTACTACATAATCCGGAGTCTCTTATATGATTCGTCTCTGCGTACAATTCGCGAGCTATCTCTGGAACTCTGCGACACATCGTCGGCGGTCAAGTTGGTCTCGGATTGAAGAGAAGGTTTGGGACGGAACCGAGTACCGGTCTTCGATACTTTGAAGGAGACACCCATAATGGGGTCTCGCTTCTGAATTTTCAGAATCTAAATTCTAAAACTTTGCTATGACCCTATTGGGGTGTGTTTGGATCGCGGGAAAGTGAAGAGAAAAAACTGACATAATACAAAGAAAATGAAAGAAGAGAAGAACAAAAGCAAAACCCTGGCTTGAGAAGACGGACTCGGCTTTGATATGTTTTGTTTTTAGCTAGCTTTTGATTTTATGCATTTTCAGAAATTAACAGAAAGAGCTTTTGACAGACCCTTATTTATATATATATGGTAATACTTTCTTTCGGGAGCTTCTTCTACAATACTCGCTTACTATTTGGGAGCATCCATACTCCCGAATTGGTGTGTTCTGATTGGTTGTAGCTGAAAAAATTAGGCTCGCAAATACTCCCAAATCCGTGTGTCCTGATTGGTTGCAGCTGAAAATTGGGCCGACAAAGAAAAGCGTGGTTTGTAGTGAATCACAACCCGGACATTTAGTGCTTAATAGAAGAGTTTAATTTGTTTTTTAATTGTTTTAAAAATCATGTTTAAATTTGGTTTAGATTAGGGTTATTTGTTTAACCAATACTTTTACCCTTCTCTCAACCGATGCGGCTTCGATTTCATGATTCTAGAGCTCCACTTTGAGTTCCACTTCACCCCATCTCTCAAATCCTTGTGTTAGGAACATTAGAAGATCAGACTTTTTGCTGTTTTTTTTTTAGACTTCTTACGGGCATCTATTTATATTTCCACAACGTTGTTGTTCAGCTCAAGCGGTCGGAAATCTGCAATGTTGTTTTCATTTTTAATCTACTTTTATATCTTTATTTTGTTAAAAATACGACCATAATTCGTGTCTTTGTTTGAGAAAGGAGGCAATTATTTCTAATTTTCTAATTTTTCTAAATTTTTTTGTTAATTAGATTATTGGTGGATGGTAGTATGTCTCATTGGTTGGTTTTGAAGGTCTTGCTTATTAGGATTATAGTGCGTACTTCATATCTGGCTGTTAAGTAGAAAGGCCGAAGTAATTTTAAGGCAAATATTAATCCTTTGAATATTTGTTTCTATGAAATAATGGATGCGGTGGGTATTTTAGCAACCTTATATGGCAATACAAGTTTAGCTTAGCAGATATATAAGCCATAATATAGAGTAAACTATAGAGACTCCTATGTAATTTGGCCTATATAGTCAATGATTCATGGTTATAGTAAGAAAAAACNGAGTTGATTTCCAGTTGATTAAATTGAAGGTGAAAGTTGTGTATATCTAATGTATAATTTTGCTATCTGAATTTTTCCCAATAAAAGTACAAGTGTAGTATATATATAAGCATTATCTTGGTTAGTTTACAATTGCACGTATTTTTTATGTAATTGTTTTAGACTATCTTGATTTTGTATTTATGTGGAATAGCTTTTTTTAATATCTTTGGTAGATAGTAATAACGAATTAGATGTTATTTGATATTTGCTTAAAGTTTTACACTAGATCTGTATTGGGATAAATATTAGTTTTATAATGTAATATTTTAGGTGATAAATGGCGGAAGAGTTATCTATTGAATTACTTGAGTGGCTGGATAGACATGTAGAAGAAATTGTGGTAATGAAAGTCAAATTGCAGTCAATTAGTGAAATGATAAATAATAGTAGGCAAATTGAGCACTGTAGGGATAAGGTTTGGATATCATTCTTGAATTCTTTTAAAGATTTTCTACATAGCAGGTTATACTGTAGTGATAGAGGTTTTAAGTTAGGTGATGTTGGTGGTTTGGAAAATATTGGACTAGAGAGGACAATTGGTAGTGACAGTGGCTATGTTCTTGAGCAGTCTCATTTAAATCGTGGTAAAGATTTTATTGACCTAAAAAATGTCGTAAAGGATGGAGTCAGTGAAACTTATGATGATATTGATATCAGACTTACTATCATGGAGAAAAAAGTAAATAATTTATGTAGTGCTATGAAGAATGAACGAGCGATACGATTATTGAATTGCATCCCATGGAGGAACCTATTAATATCGAGGATAATATTGTCCCCCATCTTCCAACAATTTTAGAAGCCAAGAGTTAGAACTAGTATGTTGTCCTAAATTCGTGGAAGGTATGAGCACATTGATTTAGCTGATGGTGAAGAAGTTATTTTATGTAATAAGAAAGTTGTTTATGTAGAAGAAAAAAATGACTCAGATAATGAAAATGCAGAAAACAAAGAGGATGGATGAGACAGATTCAGAGCCGGAGAAGATATCTAGGAAGCAGAAAATGATGAATCGTGCCTTTGATTCCGTTGGAGCAGAATTGGAAGAGGAAGTTAAAATGGAGCGGTGGAAAATATCTTGAGAAAAAAGTGCTTAATGGCATAACCAGTAATGAGATGCTGAATCTTCTAAATGATGTAAGTGGAATATATAAATTCTACTCTAGTTGCCTGTATATGCTAAAGTATATAGTTATACTAAGCTTTGTTATAATTTAATTAGAAGAGTTCATTGGTGTGAATGGAAATTTGAACTTATTTTACAGGAGGTGCCATCTAATGTATTATGCGTGTTGTATGACAATAAAGTAATCAGTAGTTATTACAATGAAGTGTACCCTATAATTTATGAGTATCCATGCAATGGATCAAGGGTTATGTTTGAGGAGAATGGAATCAGATAAAATCTTTCTAAGGTAATGCATGGTAGGTCTACCAATTATATGCTCCCTGACTCGACAATAAGGAGTTACATTTTTAATCAGAAGCTAGATAAGAGGTAACCAAAATATTTATATATTGTTTTGTTTGTATTAATATTTGTGTAGAACACAAATTGTTGTTTATGAATTTAATACACTCTGTTTGTAGAAGGATATTATTTATGATAGATACTGTTAATATTCGGAGGGCACACATATTCTCGCTGGCAGACAATAAATTAGTTGACAGTCGTGTAAGTGAATTTGTTGTAAAATGTCTGTTACATATTTTTCTTCCTTTTATATAGTGACGTGTAACTATTTATAATGTATATACACTTTTGGTTACAGATTATGAATGCTATAGTAGACTTGTTATCAAAATATGAGCGTTAGAGAAGTACAAATAAAATTAAGTTACAGTGGATTTCGACGATAATTAGTGTGAGTAATAGTACATGGATATGATAAGTAAATTTTATTATTGAATTATAATTTTTTACTATTTGCAAATTGAATTGTGTACGAAAATATATTGCAGAAGCTAGAGCGTTTTCGGTGTGACATAATGAATGAATCTCAGACATGGAAGCAATGGGTTGGTCCATTGTCTTATTGTGAGAATGTAAGAATATTTACTTGAAAATATTTAGAAATTTCTCATGCACATTGTAATATAGTAATTGAGTTGATAGTAATGAACCTGTGGTATTTAAAACCTTTTATGTAGATATACATACCAATCTTGGCAAAAAGACATTAGTTTCTTGCGATTATTGATATAGTGGAGGAGATTATTTGTGTATATGATGACTTGAAGCTAGTTTTAGTTACCCTTGGTATTGCAATACTGGATATAGTAGTAAATATTTTTATAGTTGAAGTTTTACAACTATAAATTTTAGGATCATCAATATTGGTAGAGTTAGTAATTTGGGAGTTTAATTTTGTCCTTTCTTTTAGTGCTTCTGATTACAGTTTAAGTATTTAGATAGGGAATTTATTGTAGAGATAAAGAAAGTGAAGAGTAAAAACTGGTGTTTTGATCGTTTTGCAGTGATCGAGGCTCGCAGTTATCATAAACAGGTGGGGATGGAGAAGGAGTCTAGAATACCTGTCATAAAGCATATGCAAGCGACATATAATCATTGTTCTATATACAACCATGTAAATTGTTATAAGTGTTAGTTTATAATCGAAATCTTTTAGAGTATATACACATTTAGTATTTTTAGTGTGGTCAGGAACTTAATATTTTATAGTGTCTCTTCTATTTTGCTATGCAGGGCACGTTGTATGATGAGAGGCAATGTGTTGCTTTGCAAGTTACCATATCTCAGCATAACATAATACGTAACTCAATTGTAAATCGAGCTAAGAAGTGGCAAGATGTTAGGTTGTCGTGATGTTCATAAGGGATTTATATATATAATTTATATTGTGTTTAATCCTTTTGAACCAAATATAGGACTATATCTATAGGGAAAAATAAATCAGACGATTGTGGAAAGATATAATTGTAATATCTAACTAGGGTGAACATGGCATATTTTGTAAAATATTTTGGCAAATATGTACGGTACTACAATGCTATTGAATGTTATACGGAATATCAAGTATATTTGTCAATTTTTAGAAAACTGTAAATGAAAGTCTACGTGTAAGTTCAAATGAGAAAATTTTGTATGAAAACTTTAGTATAGCCCCATAGTGTAAAGATTGTTCTTATCCGCAGAATATTGAAATTTGCGTGAGGCAATGATATATCCAAATGATTTATACTTGAATGAGTTGACACATAATATGCTTCAGTTTGTTGTATAAGAGTATGCGGTGTTGGTAGTGAGTAGGACTATTTATCTCCAGGTATACCTTTAGATTCAATTCTATGTTAGCTAAACGCTTATTGATATCATAGAGGATAGTGAATTCAAATCTGAGCATTAACGATTAGAAAATGATTGGATATTATTCTACCTGTTACTGTGCCTTTTTCCATATAGTTGTATCTTGGCCACACACGGTGTTTATAGTAGGAGGGGCGATGTCATTAAATGGGCCAATATTTTAGAAGAAGAAGTGTTATTTTGGAGTCTTAAAACACGAGTTTGACTATATATTCTTTTACTTTTATATGCCACTTTTAGTTGTGTAACTATATGGAATTGCGTATTTGAGAGTAAATGAAGTAGTGTTTATAAGAAAAGAAATGTCTATTTTTTTCTAAAAATTATTTTAAGAAATTACTGTACTTTAGTACTATTTGAAAAATGATCATTTTTTTTATTTTGTTGGAAGGATGTTTTTATAAATTAAACGAAATTTTATGAATAAATAAATCAAGTTATGAAAATAAATTTGTTTTTTAAGAAAATAATTAAATATTCAAAAAATGGATCAAAAACTTTGGGTGTATTGAAGATGAAGAACAATAATTTTATAAGTAAAGTATAAAGAGTGATCATTTTTGTATCAATATTCCAAAGAATGGGCATTTTGCAAAGTATTCTATAAAGGGTCTTTGAATTGTCACTTTTTGCAAAAGGTGTCACTGTTATATTGAAAAAACTTTGTAGTAAAATAACTACTTTTGGGCCCAATTTAAAATGTTGGGACGTTTTTATTTTCATGGAGGTTTACCTCTATTAATAAAATTTAAATTTATGAAGTATAACGATTTTGGTTTATTAGGCAAAAAAAGACTAATGAGTTGATAAAGATGAAAGAAGACGGCATGGTCTAACTAATTTTACTTCCATTTTGTTCTGCATTAGGCCTACCCCTTGTCGGCCCTCAATTTTCTGGATTTGAGTATTAAGTGTCATTAGTTTATAACTGTCACATTATTTTTAATTAATGAATGTGATATTCTCAATCAATTGTAAGACTGGAATGTAAAGAGTTACACCTTTTGACTTTTTCGATTATAACCCTTCACCACATACGCTCCCTGGATACCCTCCATTTATAGTGTTTCTATAAAGCCCAACTTTGTCGCCAAATGGGATACATTTTCTTTTTAGAGTTAGTATCCCTTTTATTACAAAGGAAACCTTTTGGTATTTATGGTTGAACCCAAATCAGTATATGTTACAATCCAGAACCCACCATTACCATGATATCTATCATCCTAATTCCTAGTATTTATGAGAAAGTCGCCTACCATGTAGAACTTGAGCTCATTAAGGAGGAAATTCGAATATGTGACAAGGAAATGGCACTATTAAACGAGCAGATAACTATCGATACGGGATATATTAAGATAGATCTTCAAAACAGTAACCTGAAAAGAGCCTTAAACTTTTGAAGGCGAAAGGATCATTACGAATACATACTTTATTCCTTTTTTTTTTCTATCAAAGATTAGTTGTGGTCAAAGTACTTAAACAGTTAAAGGACCAGTGGTATGCAAAGTACAGTGCCCTGTTCAGATGGCACCGATGGGAGGAGTAGTGTGGTGACGGCTACGACATCAATCTAGTAGCAAGATCTTATGTATACTTAAACGTTGTGTGTTTATTACCTTTTAAATTTTATATTTCTTTTACGTAGATAGCTACTATGTTTTATGTGTCATATTGGTTTATCACTTGGATATATTATTCGAGTATTAAGTATAATAGTTTATATGCAGTTATATATAGTTATATAAAGCTACCTTCTCTTAAATGTCTTGAAAGTATTATAGTGATCATATCATGTATTGAAGGAATCAGCTGCATATTTGAAGAGATTAAATACGTATATTTCGTGCATAGTATGTGCAAATACTTTTAGACACATAAAATTAGCATGCTGAATATGACTCGGTTCTGAATTATACATATACTCAATGTGTATAGTTTAACAGTAACATATTTAAACAAATTAATGTCATTAATTGTTTTCTAAGCCGAATTTTCTATTCTCAATTTTCTATAGGCGAATTTGATGACAATAGAAAACACAATAGCATTTTAGAGGATACAGCTCAACACAGTATTTTCATAAATAAAAAAATAAAGAATAAAATGAATATATTATTGACGCCTAAATAAGAAGTATTACGTGATTACAACACCATTCTCATCTTAGAAGATGTTGGATGAAGGCTGGACTGACCAGATGATGAGTTCTATTCATACAGTAGTTAGCATTAATATCCACACAGGCCTAACATAAAATCAGCTTGTCTACCACTGAAACTATCCTTTACCTTCCGTGCTTCGTGGCCACCTTCCTCTCTGTATATCAGCTCGTATCTTTCATCCAAAGCTCGCCACGTCAACTACTCTTAGCCCTAACTAACTAACGTGTGATGTATGGAAACAAGATAATCTCCTAAGCCAATTGCACATGCTATTGAGTGTGTGTATAAAGTGCATTACGTGTCAATTATTGACTCCTTCTAGCAATAACAATTGAGGTTGCATGACCTAAACTTTTCTACAAAAATACTAATTAAATTATAAGTAAGTTTTAACAGCCAAGAAATGATATTTTAGATAAATGTGTTTGAAAATGTTAAATGTAGACTATACTCAGAGAGCAATATATTCGAGCACAAGTACTTCAGGCCTAGTTTTGAAATGACAAGCCACTGCTCTGGGTCCAGTAGATTCAGCTCTCCAGGATTCTGCTTTCAAACTAAACTGATGGACAGGAGAACGAATCGACTACTCCAGCATTCTATGCTTGTAAGAGTAATCGATAATTCCCTGTGTATATACTAACTAACTGCCCTGTTACCTGCCAAGTCATGAGATGAATAATTGTAGTACTTAGAAGGATAAAGATAAATAAAAAGAATAAATGCATATTTCAGTCCAACCCCACTGTCGACGGAAGTGTTAGCGCCTCTATATAGATAGGTCTGTTATTTTTCAAAGTATACTGAGTCATAAAAGATATTTATTTATGTTATATTTGTGCCCTACTTTTCTTTACTGACAATGAATTCACATCGTTTCTTTATTATTTTTGAGGGACGAGATCCCGGTATCTATACAAATCGAGCTACAGTGGAGCCTTAGGTCAACAGATTTGCTAGATGGTCATATCGTGGGTAGAACACATTTTCGGAAGCTCTAACTGCATACAATTGCAACACTCACGACCATCTACTTGAATTGCTGAGGGAGGGGGTCATAGAGGTTCAGGACCTTATTGACACCAGAAATAGGATGAACCACCAACGTCGTGGATCAAATGGGTCCATTGAAGAGGTGGTGACAGCAAGTGTCATGACCACGGTTCTGGTAGACCCTAATATAGACCTGAATGCTAATAGCATCATTATCCATATTATGCCCGAGGACGACTTACCATCTGACATGCCACCTGAAACCAGTCTAGCGCGTGCACACCTATGATAAAGATCGGTGACTGAAAAATATAGTTTAGGTAGATTCCAGGTGTCAATCTGACTACAGCTATTTTGGCCATGCCCTAGCATTTGATACAACATATCAATTAAATGGGTATGGAAAATCACTACTTGCCTGGGTAGGTATAAACATCACTTTAGAACAACTATTCTTGGTTTTGCAATCATGATAGATGAGACAAAAAAGATATATAAGTGGGTCACAGAAGCCTTCCTAGAATGATGCATGGAGTCACTTCTAAAACAATTATTACGGATAAAGATTTGTCAATCCGTGTTGTTATGGCAGAGTTGATGTCGAAAGTAGTCCATAAGTTATACAGCTGGCATATTGAAAAAAAATACTATTTCTAATGTCAAGGACCCAAGTTTTCTTCCAAGGCTAAATAAATTGGTTTTTAGATATTATTCACCTGAGAAATTTAAAGTGGAGTGGAGTAAATTGATCAATAATTTCGGATTACATAATAGTGCATAGGCACGATCATTATATGAGTCAAAGGAAACATGGGCAGACACATACATTTGAGGTCATTTCTTTTATTGAATGAGGACAACACAATGGAGTGAGAGCATATATTCTTTGATTAAGCTAAAAGTTTTAGCAAAAATGAAACTTTGAGAGTTTATCTGCACGATTAAACTTGTTTTGTCATGGCTGAGACACTATGAATCAAAGGACGACTTTGATACCATTAATTCAACCTCAATGCTTGGAAGAATAAACATGATAGAAATTGAGAAGCAAGCAATTGATGTGTAGACAAGAGCTATGTTCTTCAAAGTTCGCGATCAAATAATGAAGGAGGAAAAATACATAGTCACACAATGTCAGAGATTCTGTGATAAGATAACCTATAATTTGACAAAATATAAAGTATAAGAAGCGCGGAGGAAGATGATTTATGATAAGACATTGGATACCTAATTACGTATGAATGTGAGTGTTGTTACTTCCCTACTTTGGGTTTACCATGCCGGCACATATTTGCAGGTATGAAGCACAATCATGTTATACATATACCAAAATCATTGATTGTTTTGCACTAGACAATGAAAGCTAAGGATAATTTAGCCAGGAATGTGGTCTCAACACCAACATGCAAGTACGTGTTCCATAGAACGCACAAGATATGGACAACTAGCAACTCGCGTAGCTGATATATCATTCTTAGGATCAAACTGTACGTCCTTGTTCAACTTAGCAGATGATGACATGTCAAGGTTATATACCATTTTGCAAAGCAACTAGTCTAACATTCGAGATAATGTCAAAGATCGTATAGTCACTTCTCGCATTAACTTCAATGTCAAAAACCCAATTTCACTAAGACAAAATGATTTTCCAAGGTAAAAAGGGCATTAAATAGAGTCAAGAGATGTATTGTTCGTCACAAACTGAGTTATAATAAAACAACATATGGTAGAAGATTAAATCAAACATCAGAATCTCCTTGGTTACCAACAACACTTGTATCATTTGACAACTGCGACGGTAGAGATATAAACCTTGGAGATGATTACGAAACATAGACACCAATGAGAAGGAGGTCAAAGGGAAGCATCAATGTCGAGGATAATGTGGACCTATATAGGAAGAAAAGTGCGAGTTCAGCTTATAATGTCAGGAGAAAACAAGGCAACTATTTCAGTTCAATCAATTTTTCAGACAATGAGGCAAACACTGCAAAAATAGAAGATAGAGTAACTGATGTCGATGATGATAGCTCCTCTTAGTGGGGTAATCCATATGGGACACATCAAAAGAATAACTGAAAAGGTTACCATTTATCATTTAAATTATTTTTAAGTCTTGTTTTGTAATGAATAGATATAGAACAAGTTGTTGAAGAGATATTATATAGTATTTGGAAGTCATTTAGATGATATACAATTGTATAGTAATGTAATATTTTGGGCTTCCATTTTTGTACTGAATTTGCCACTCCAGCCTCTAATTTTGTTCATTGACTCCATGTAATATAATTTAAATTTCTTTATTATTTCTGTGTACGACACTTATAATATTTAAAAAATAATAAACATAAAGCATATAATGGTAATATTTCTGAATTTTTGTAGCGAATATTTTATGGTCATACTTGATTATAGTAGACCAATTAGGTAGACTTGTATAATAACAAAAAAGTTTCTTTTCAAAAATAAAGAACAAGATTTTGAAGACAATATAAGCAAAATGTCTCATAAATGCTCTGGTAAGCATACAAACAGTTCTCTCCAAATTTATCTTAAAAAACAATTACCATATTTCATGTACATCAAGTGAAATATTACATTATATTCTTTATAAATGCGTTCTAATAAAGAGAGTATTTTCTCAATAACATACTATGAATTCGGATGTAGAATATAATATTTTAATTGCGTTGCTTCTTCCTTCAAAATGAAGGCCACACCCTAGAATTGTCACCACAACCAACGTATATTAATAACTTTTATAAGACAAAAGTATTATTCAAATCCAGGGGTGAAGGTAATCAAGGCCCATACTCTCACTAGATTTTTGAAAATTTATATTAATGTAGTAAAAGTTTTCATATTTTGAGTTTTGCCAATACTAAATAAAAAAATAAAATTTATGCCATACCTTATATAGTTTTGTTTTTTAATAAAAATATCTTTTAAGCCCAAATGTAATGTGTTCAAAAAAATAAAAAATAATTAAAAAGTCTAATATTACAAAGATGATAAATAGAAATAAACAATGTTATAATTATTTATATCCACCCTTATTTTTTGCTCACACCCTATCTTTTTAGAAGACTCCTTATGTAAATTTTAAAGTTTAGTGTAATTTTTCACATATCTTTGTGAGAAAGAAATTATTTCTTGTATTATTATTTGAGTTCAAAATGTTTATTTTGATTATTTCTATGAAAAAAATCGCTTAATTAGGTTATGCTCCCACTGAGATTAGCTTCTAGCTCCACCTCTGCTCAAATCTATATTAATTTTAGTTTATCTCTCTCTCTCTCTATATATATATGTATCTCCGTAGATAGTGGTTGAACTTCTTAACATCAAATACCTAAAACTACCATCTAACTATAAATTTAATGTCTGAATTTAATGTCTGGTGTCTTCTAAGTTGGCCATTTAAAACTTTTACCTCATCAATTAATAATTGTCCTTAAAGTATCAACTTTGATTAGGGTAACAATTCTACTGCTTCATTTGATTTATGTGTACTGGTCATACGAGTAACGACTTCTCTATCACTTAAAGCACATCGCAATATTTTTCTCTTAATGATTTAATATTACTAAAGCTTGTACTCTGTAATTGAATGGAATACAACGATTTCATGAAATATTAAAAACAAAGAAAACATTAAGAAAAACTACTTAAAAAAATTCAAACCTCATCACTTATGTCCAATACCATTTAGAGCTACTTTTCTATTTAGTTTTAAGACCATATGTTAGATTTATTTTTCACAAACATCAACATGAATCATTATAGTTTGTTTTTAAGCAAATAGTTTTAGAAAAACATAAAATTGGGTTTGTTGGGAGATATCAAAGGAGATGCAATTAACGCATGTATAATAATTCTTCTATATTTTTCCTGCCTTGCAAAATTTGCTTTACAGATTGGATTCAAATTTCTTGTATAACAATCATATTTAGTGTGTTTAATCTTTTTAGGCCTACTGTGATTCTCTAATCAATCATGGTTATCTATACGATCTACTTGAATGAGATATTCGACCTTCTTATATTTTCATCAATATACACTTGACGTATTAAACACGAAATTACTCAGTCCATATTTATTCACTATTTCATAACCAACACTCTTTATCTTCTTTCCAATACCAAATATTCCAATCTTGTTTCTCCTGAGATTTGTTGTTATCTATCTTCTCACCTTAACACATAGTAAACAGCCCATCATTCAATATTTTAAATGATTAAAACTTCAGCAATAAGCATACATAATTTTTTTCCATTCCTAAATAGTTTTTAGTATCTTACAAAATCACAATTATACTACATATACAATAATATTTAATTAGATTAGTTATTTGCCTCGCATTGTATATTTTTTACAAAAATAGAGTCCATATACATATACCTGTACTAGGATGACTCATTTACATTACTAATCAATTCCTAGCTTCAAGAATTAAACCATGTTATCTCCAACTAATGCAGCTTCCAAAAACAATTCTTTAAACAAAAGATGCATACTAGCTTGTGTCGTTATTCAACAGCCGACAAAAATCCAAAAATATATAAGGCGCTGCAGATTAGATCCTTTTAGCTTCATTATACTACGTTCCGACTTTGGCTTTCTTGTACCGCGATTGGAAAACTTGATTAGTCTACCAAAACTGCTAGTTGCAAATCTAGACCTGTAGTAATTTTTGGCATATGAACATAATTTATCATTGTTCAAATACTGAGAGGACATTACAAGATTTACCATTAGTCAAGACACTGTTCGTCGGAGTTGAACTATAGGAAAATTAATATCAATATGTCAATAAATTATATTCACAAATACTAGAATTAATATTAAATTATAATAGATTCAATTCTATGGTTCCTTATGAGCACTTAGAATGGGCCAATCATATTGCTCCATAAAGTAGGACATAAATGCCACGATCAAATATATTCGCCTACTAAGGAACCTTCCTAATAGTCATAACATTAAACATGGTAAATGACCACCCTTTAGACTTATGCGTAGCGATTTCGGCTCTTAGATAGATATTGAGATTCGCCATCTGCATAATGGGTGTCAGATTATTATGCCAAGCTTTGAAAATAACTAATATCACACACAAATAGAATCTTTTCTCAACTAGAAAAATACAATTTCCTTACAAAATACAATTAACACACTGACAATTTCCTAATTATAGAACATTTGCATATAGATAACCTAAACACATCACCTCTATTGGATAAATTCAATCTCGGTCAGTAAATAAATAGTTGCATAATTATATTTAGTACTGCTCACTTATCATTGCAATTTGAAATATAAAGACTAACATATTAAAACGAATAATTCTTTCCACTGAAAATCATATCACATAGGAGCATACCAGAAAATGACTAATATATTTAAATTTTTGCAATTATATAACAAAACAATACAAACATAACAGAAACCAAAATCTGGCTAAGTTTTTATTTAATTAACTACTCACAACTTCCGCCACAAGCATACATTCTATCAATTCACCATCTCTGAGATATGAATCCCATATCTGAACAATCCATTCGTGAACAAAAACCACAAATAGCAACCAATGCTCAATATGACTCTGATGTATTAGAATAAATATCTGCACCAAATTATTGTATTACAATGATTCCAAAATTTCTTTACTACCATAAATAATTAACAACATCGAACATGAAATTCTTCACTATGTACATACCTTCTCATAGAACCTTAGGTTTCCAAAAAAGAAATTTAGTATTTTTGACTTGTCACCATTTTTCGAGTTCATATTCCTTACTCCCAAAGCATCGTCCTTTTACCAAATGTAAATGGGATATGTGAAATTAACATTACATGTGGATTAATAAAGACCAAATATTCTCTACTGAGTAATATATTACCGTCAATCGAGTTGACGAGAACTAATTCTTCCTTTTATTATTTGAAATATCTCATTCAAATTATGTTAAAAACTCAGCAACTACATTAATGACCTATATAATGGTAGTCTACAATTAGATAACTACTAAACAAGAATACTTGTTTAACTTATTAATATACTGCTATATATATTTCTTCACCGAACACATAACCTCTTGGTTTTAAACATAACATCATTCTCCTATCTATATGATTGTGGACAGTCTGAACAATATACTCATTATAGTAATTTTTATATAAAGAAATATTATTTGCTGACGTATAATTATTTAAGCAATAAATAAAATAAAGCACAATTAGAAGTATTTTGAAGATATATTATGATTAACCAACCTCATGTTCCTACTCTCGTCGAATATGTACTCAATCACTTCACTGAAACTTAGAATTTTCAATTGAATGGTGAGGTTAAACGGACCGACTTTGTAGTTTGAAAGATTGGTACCAATTATCTCCACTGAATTTAAGCTACTGTAATTTTTCTGCATATTATTTCAACTGTCACATTTCCATTAGGTATTATACAGACTCATATTTACAAAATTATTATCTAATATCAAAGAAAGTACCTTGTTACTATAGCTGAACAAATTATCTCCTCCAGAACAAGCTGGGCTATTTTTGGCATAACCACATTCGACTTGGACAGTAGTTGCTTTACCGATGTAGACAGACTCTGACACCTATAATTATCAAAATTGTCTCTCATATTAGTACACGTTTACATAGACAACTTATACAATAGTCAAGCCTTAAAGATTGTCATAATTGTAATATCTAAATTGCAACAATACTTATAAACTTGTAGCTTATAGTTGTGAACAATAAACAAACACCAAACTTTGACCCCTCCAATCCAGTACTAGACTCATCCAGGGGACGTTTACCAAGGTTTTTCGATTGTGTATCAGCATCCTCTATCTTAAATGTGCCTCTTCCGAGATTTTGGGGGGATTCATATATAGACAAATTATAAAATGAAGAGAAACTGGTACGACTTACAACGACCGGCTTCTGAAGAGAGTAAACTTCTGAATTCGGTACCTTATTCTCGCACTCATATAATAAAGATACACTTTCACAAACTCTAACTTCATTATTGTCAAAATCCACAGCTCTAGTGGAAAACTTTTCAGTATGACTTTGACTACCGACATTTGATGGATTCCTAGATCAGAGGATCCTATCAAAAACAGTATTCTAAAATCTAGTTCACTCCACATCCCTTCTTTTGTTGTCCTGAAAAAATAACTTTATCTCATTTCGAATTTTCCTCATTTGCTCCTTCAATTCCTGGTATTCCGCCCCAATTCAATATATGGTATCAATGATATAACTCATACTTAGATCTCTCATTGCTTAGTTCTGAAATACATCAAGAAAAAATTATGAAGTTTTATATCTGACAACCTATATTCATTTTCATTAGCAGAATTACAATAACACAAATCTTTCAATCTTTTCTTACACAACGTAATCAAACAGATCATTATAACATTCGCTAACTACTCAATCAAAACATCACTAACTATTCATCACGCTTCTACTAACGAATTTAAATCATTTTTGAGGAATTAAAACAAAGTTTTACAAAAATTATACTACAATTAACTTAGCACATTAAACCCTAATTCACAGCCAAAGGCGAACATCTTTTAACAATAAAAAAATTCCCAGTAAATCTAAGAAACAAAGAAAAGCATAAAATTCAAAGTATAAATATAAGGCAAAACCCATTTATGGCAGTTATATCATGAAACCTTTTCATTACTATTGTTCATGTAAAGAAACGTCTTGGAAGGTCTCATATGAATGAGACCTCTAATCCCAGATATGAGTGCAACCTCTATTCATTATCAAGAGCTATATTACTCACTAAAAGATGCTGAATATAACCACACCATTGACATTTCAAATTTCAAATTAATGAGACTTAAATAAGATTCAGAAAACATACAAATACTGTGGCGATACCTTGCTTGGGGGTGCCTTCAATGCATCCGTCACTTCCTAAACGCAGAAGAAATTCATCAAACCTTGCTGCATGCGGCTTCCCCCCATCGACCACAAGGAAAAGGTTTGAAAGAAACTTTGAGGAAAAATTTGGGGATTTAAGTTTTCTCAAAATAACCCTGACATGCTTTTTTCCCGATGTGTGAAGCTCTAAATTTGGGGAGTTAGATTTTCTCAAAATAATTGGTGATACCTTACTTACGGGTGCCTTCCAAGCATCTGTCACTTCCCAGGCACAGAAGAAATTCACCAAATCTTGCTGCACATGTCTTCTTCCTGTCGGCCACAAGGTAAAGGTTCGAAAGAAACTTTGAGAAAAAATTTGAGGATTTAGGTTTTCTCAAAACAATGCTGACATGCTTATTTTTGGGTGTGTAGATCTCCACATTTACAAAATTATTCATATCCTAATATAACCATTGGATCACTATCGAACGATCCTAATTAAAGAAAGTATTGATATTCCCAAATAGTAAGGGAGTACTATAGAAGCTCCCACTTCTTTTTAGCACTCCATATTTATTTGCAGAAAAAAATAGGAGATTTTTCCTTTTTTATTATTTTTTTTTTCACTTAGAGTTGGGGCTTTTAGTTAGACTTTGGAGTTTGGACCCTTATATAAGAAGAGAGTTTTTTTGTCAGAATTTTATTATTAAAAGACCAATATTATTTCTAAAAGTAAAAGAGAGAGTGACTGAAAAAATCTTATTGGCTTTTAGGTTTCTTTAAACAAACGAGTTTTTCCCCTTTTTCTTTTTTTAGGGAAGAAACAAAATGTTAACAAAAGGAGTTATTATTCAAAAAATTCATCAAAATTTCATGGGAGCAAAGTTACATGGGACTTATAGAAATATGACCAAATTTTGAGCCCAATTTAAGTAAATATCCATTTGTCAAATGTTATAGCAAAATGTCCGGTATATATGTTTATATACCAAGTGTAAAATTTTATATACCAAGTACAAAAAATTATATACCCAGTATATTTCATTACAGTAACTGAAATTGGTAAATAATCATATCTATCAAGTGTAAAAATATATATACCTGGACATTTAGCTATAAAATTTAAAAAATGAACATTTACTTAATCAAATTTAAAATATTGGTCATCCACCTAAATTCTCAATTTTGTTTTTTTACATTGTTGTTTTTTCCTTTTTTTTTTTTTTTTTTGGTATTACTTGAAAGGACAAATTTGTGGTAGTAGGTACCAATAGAGATGAATCTAACATTCAAGAATTTTGTACTGGTTCGTGGGATTTATTATTCTCTTTTTATATTTTTTTTCTTTCTAAAATGATTTCTGTCCCTCAAATTTGATCCAACAATAAAAATAAAATAAAATTACTCTACTAGTGCATCGACAAAAAGAGCTCTACCACATAATTCTCCTAACTGAAAAATGGAATTAGTGTTATTATACCAATTTTGAAAGCGGCTAACAATTCATTACTTTTTTTTAATCAAAGCTTACAATCGGTTACTAGTTCGTACACAATAGCTCTCCCAACTAGTGACATAGTCCAATCATGGTTCCTTGTTTCTTCGCCATCGATGATGAAAACCCTGCATCACAACCACTAGAAAAGATCTATTTTTCGATAGGGTGGAAATCAACAGTTGTAGAAGTCATAGGGAGAAAGAGGCTAGTGATTTTTCTAAAAGTGGTATTTGTATAAATAGCATTGCTCGATTTTGTTTTATATGGAATAATTACATATTGAGGAGTGTTTGCCTTTTATATTATTATGTCCGTTTTGATTTTTATTGATATATTCACACGTAAAACCTACTTCAATAATATAACAAATGCAGAACGTAAAAAAATCATGCTGCTAGTTCTCATATTTTTGAGGCATCGAGCTCAGCTCGGTTCTAGACGTGAACATCCAGAATCGTGTTTATAACCTCCACTTATTTTTGGAGGTCGGATATAAGTTCTTCAATATACTATTTTGTTTCATCTCGTTGTAAAAAGTAAATAAGGTAATAAATAGGTCATCTTTCTCAGAATTTAGGACGGACTCGAATTTATGAATTCCAGTCGACCAAAATCAATTCTACTGAATTAGCACAAGTGATGATCAATGCAAATTGACCACCCTTCTATAGACCGAAATGAAGCACTTTGGCAGATTAAGCTATAACATTCTATATCTACTACAAAATTTCAGCAGTTAAAATTAGGGAGCACTCTTCCCCACTCCAGAAAAAGGACAAATGCTTAAATACTTTACACCAGAAAAAGAAGAAAAAGAAGATTAACTTTCTTTCCTTTCTCTTTTTTACCTCTTGGTTTTCATTTAACATCTGCAGCAACCTTACCCCTATTCCATAGGAGTACAAAATACATTTGCTGGCCAAATTGCAAAGCACCAGCCAGAGTTGCATCCTCCAGCAGCAAAATAATCAAGCAAGTTCTTCTTGAAGCTCCATTTGGGCTATCGAGTATTCCCTCTCGAATAATAAAAATTCCTACACATGACAAATGAAACTAATAAATTAGCATATTCAGATAAAGATGAATTAACATGGAAGAAGTAGAATAGGAAGCTTAGCAACAAGCCTTAACCAATAAAATAGGTTTCAGGAATATTCATTCTTACAACTTTATATATTTTTAAAATTGCTAATCTTTCAAGGCCAGTTCATGACTGAAAATGCAATTTTTTTCAGCAAACAATTTTAAGTATTTCAAGTATTTTAGGAATAGGGCGCGTCTACAGTAGGGGCGCCCCTACGTAGGACCCCGTCTATTCACCGTTAGATGAGAATCTGTATATAAATAGATTCTCCACAGATTCCCGTTATTTCCCACAGATTCCCATCCAACGATAATTAAGGCATGACCCTACGTAGGGACGCCCCTACCGTAGCCATCCCCTTAGGAATATTATTATTACTACTATTATTTAGGTTTTTATTTAATTATTAGATTTATTTTAAATTTGAGTAACTAATTTTAAGTTTCCTCTTTTCATCAGTTTCTAGAATTTGTCTAGTTGCCTAATTGTGTCTAATTGCCTATCCATAAATAGCCTTATCTATGTAATAATTTTTCAGATTATGATGAATGAATATTGAGTGATTATTGAGTTTTCTCTTTTTATGGTTCTTCTTCTCTGTGAATTCTTGATCTAATTCTATTGCTTTTCTACATGTTCACCTGTTTCTGCCTAAAATTCTATCACCCTTGTTTTTCTACCTATTCTTTTTTCTAATTTCTTATCTTATCCTATGCATCACATACATTTTAAACTACGGTGTATATATATATATATATATATAAAGCAAAAGTAAAACACAATTTTTGATTATGACAAGTTCCTCGGAAGAGGGGGGAAAAAAAAGTCCACCCCAATCCAACAAAAAGATGCAGAAGGATAGAAAAGGTTTTACAAATTAAACAAGGGTATGCTTAAAGTCTTGAGCAAATGAATCGCAACTTGTTCCTGTACAAAAAAAAAAAAAAAAAAAAAAAAGAAGAAGAAGAAGAAGCTAAAATTTATTAGTTATTAGCTTACCTGCAACTGTTGCTGACTAAACAAATGAAGAAATCCTGTTTCAGGGCTAGCAACTAGTTCAATCAACTCATCATGGCTTTCAGGCACGACACCCGACTCCATAAGCGAAACAGACACCTACATATATAACGAAATATTCATTGCAAAATAGAGAAGTTATGCGGAAATATGAAAGATCATCTAAACAAACCAAAAGTAGGGGGGGAAATTCTGCTTTATCACGTCTAGTAGTCTAAAGAAAATACTTAAAAGATGAGAGACTCCCCAGTGAAGTAGCAAACCTGCATTGATCGAAGAATGACTTCTGGAAGACAGACCCTACGGCAAAGTCCTCGAACGATGTACATTGCAGGGCCTTCTAAAGAACCACCTTTACTAGAATACCATGCATCTAGTCGAGAAATCTCCATTGTAACCCCGGTTTGAAATCGAGGAAGCTCACCTGCATAAGAAAATAAATTCGCTTATCATTCTCCTGAAGATAATATTTATGCTCTCTACAGCAACTCCTCATTTTTCATTTTTGCAAAACATATGTTTGCCTATTAACTAATCAAAGAATTGCGTTCACCAAAACACAGCTATGAATAAAACACAAAAGCCCAGATAACTAAATTTGTTCCCACAAAATTTCAATTTGAACGAATTTATTCTAATATGACAATCTATTTAACTTCACAAAACAACTGCAATTCACATTAAAAGCACATAAGATTTGGGGGTGGTTAACAAAACAAACTATTTGGAAAGTTACTTTAAGTAAATGACCTAGCCTCAATAGAATTTCGTACCTTTGAAGCCAGCAACCATGATGGTACCAAGAATACCACCATCATTTAGTTCATGTGGTCCAAGACCATCGCCTGCTACTGCCAAGCAGCGAAGCACTACCTCAATGCAGTAACTGTCCACGGGTGATATAGAAACATTTACCTGTTCAAAGAAATTTCTGATAAAGCCAAGTGTAAAAAGAGTTGGGTTGGCAAAGACGCAAGGATTCTTATATTTCATCAATGACAGCTTGCACCTTGATAGCATTAGTAGAATATACTTGTAACATTTATCATTGAGTCTAGGTTCTAATACATCTCGTTTAGTCTATGTTTTCATCAATTTTCATACTAAGCAAGCTTGGGGTGAAATAGCATACCACGAGTTGCCGATACGACACAATTTCCTCACTCACTGAAGAGTAAAGGGCACTCATTAATGTAGTGCATATAGTGGCATCTGGATGCATACATTCACCAGAAGGAAGGCAGAGCATTGCAGTGGCATGCAATTCGAGGAATACTGGCTCCACCAGTTCATTGTTATTATCTTCAGCAAAAACTAACCATGGATTTTCTTTTCCTACAAAATATGAAATGAATCATTTACATCTTAACCCAAAAGGCTCTGAGAAAAGAGTCTGCATACGATAAAACAAAATCCACCAGCTGCCAAAACTTGATGAGAGATAAGTGGCCAATCCAGACACCTCTCAGGGTTTCTGTTCTCCTTTTGCATACAATTGATGGAAAGAGAGAGAGATAGAGAAAGTAACTGAACTTACTCAATAGCAGTAAGAGAGATGAATTCAGAGTCTCTTTGGCGGCTAAAATGGCTCTTTGTTTTTCCTCCAATGACAGCTCAAGAGGAGAAACCTCTGCATTCTCTACTTCAATTTTGAGCCAATTGCGATATGTTGCGTCACAGGAATAATATTCACTCTAGTTTAAATAAGAGAAGTATAAATATATCAAGTTAATGCAACTGGAAGAGAGAGACAGATTGCTCTATTTTGAATGAGATTAGATATTAACATGTTTCAACTTTTAACTATCAACTGTCAGAGAGAGAATTTAAGCATACCCAGTCCTGGAACTCCTTCAGATTTTCAGAAGCATTATAATTCTCCAAGGTATCAGAAGATTCTGATAGTTGCTTCAAAGGTTCAGCAAGAAAACTAAGTAATGTATGGGCACCAATCGGCATTGCAGGCACCCTCCACATGGAAATCAGGGCAAACTCCCTAAACAATATGTTGCTACAAGGAAAAGAAATATAAATATGGGTCAAATTTCATGTCATCAAGTAAACTAAACAAACAAAAAGTAAGAGCTGAAAAAATGCAGTAAGAAAGTATAATTTGAGAGAGAATAGAGGATAAGTAATTGTGCAATCATCTTATTTAGCCAAAAACCAATCATCGTACCATTAAGCCCACTCCAAATTTACAATTGTGCAAGTATATAACTCATTGTCTAAAAAAGAGAATAAATAACTCTCAGAAGTTCAAAATAATATTTTAACTAACATCTAAAGAACAAATTCGCCAGAAAGCGGCTTCATGTTCCAGAATCCTATTCCTGTCATAAAGCTTCAAAGCATAGTACATCGATTACCTATGTATCAATGCTCGCAGAAGTAATTTTGTACTAACATCTTTGACATTAGTAATTGTGGAAGGAGGGGTAAAGCAAAGCCATTGGGTAACCATAGCTTTTTGAAGACTCTGCAGTCGATGCTGCTCTGCAACATCTGATAACTTGTTATGTGTACCAACTTTGGTTTCCCGAGACCTTGATAAAACCCTGTTTAAATGTATGGGCACAAATAAAATCACTATGTAGATTAAATGGCTACATGAATCACTTAAGTTGCATCCTACCTATACGTCAGGTATGCTCAAGAAGAAACACAAGTACCTCTCAATTATTTCTTCAAAGCTGCCTTTTGAGTCGTCCCCAGCAGAAAATGGCAAGTACTCCATTGCGGAAAGGAAGATCTTGTATTTGACATGCACACTTTGGGAGGCAAAATAGAATAAGAAATGTCAGCGCATGTAAAAACATATCCTTGCAAGATGAAAACTAGGGGAAGGTTGAAGGTGTATGACTTAGACATTGTACTGTGTGTGTCTCAATTGGGTTCATGTAGTAACCGAGCCATTTACAAGTAAAAGAGTAAATGTAGGTCGTACGATATGCCAAAGGAAAAAAGACCAATCTTACTGCACAAACATTTATTCAATTAGCTCTTTAGTAACTGTCTTTTCAGTCAATCATAACGACGTCTGGACAGCATAAATCAGAAAGTTGTTGATGCGGGACACATTTAGCATCATAGGATTTTTTTTTTTTTTTGTGAAAAGAAATAGCATCATAGGATATTTAATAATTAGGTTACTTTAATTTTGAGTATTTCCTATTTTCATTACCCTTTTCATTTGCTTTCCTAGTTGTGTCCAACTGCCTTATAAATAGGTCATCTATGTTATTGCTTTCAGCGTGTGATAAATGAATGAATTGATTAAATTATTAGGTTTCTTCTTCTATAATTCTCTATGATTATCTCTCTGAGTTCTTATCTTAATTCTCTATTGCTCTTCTACCTATTCATCTGTTTGTGTCTTAATTCTATTTACCCTCTGTTATTCTACCAATTCTCTTTCTTTTCTCATATTATCCTACAGCAGTTGTAGATGAAGTATTGCTTCCCTCTAAAAGGAATGTAATAAATGCCCTTCTCTGGAACAACATAATACAATCTAAAATCCCAAGTAAAATTTTATCATGTATTTAAAGTTGAATCTCAATTCCATAGTTACAAACAAAAAAGGAAACAGGTACCAGAAGATGATATTTAAGAAAACATAACCCAAATAGTCAGAGTTACCTGCTGCTCAACCTTAGTTCCATCATGTGCACAAACAGGTCAATACAACGGTGACGTGCAAGTTGAGAAGCATATATACCCACCAACTCCTCATGTTGCTTTGAAAATAGAAACATGGCATACCTAAAAGACAGAAGAATGAAGTATATATTAATGAGGAATAAAGAAAAATATTGCATCCCAACTTGACTTTCATCATAGATCACAAGTATCGATCTTAAATTAATTACGCCTATCAATTCAGCAAAAGACAGAAGAACCACCCTTTTCTCTCCATTGAGCTCGTTTAAGGGTTCATACAAAAGACACCTCTACATGGAAGCATTGACAGTGTCATAAGTAGATTTGCTCTTTGAAAAGAGAGAGATATTCTCTCCAGATGTGCCATATAACTCTAACTTTAGAAGTTATTCTTTCAGAATAAGTGTAGATATAGAACGATGTATAAGTGATTTGTTTATAAAGGCAGGGCATGGGTGTCACTTGGATTAAGCAGAAAACAAAGAATCTTCAAATTTAATCCTAAAATTAAACAAATATATGATAACAGAAACAAGGCCAAGAAAACAAAAAAGCATTAGAGGATAAATAGTATGTTGCAATTTACGCACACAAAAATCGTCCATTTTCCTTAATAAGATTATCTTTATAACCCTCCAAAAACTAGGCAAACAAATTTGACTGTAGAGGCTCCTTTATACACCAAAGAGAAAAGAAAGCCAAAAAACAGAGTACAAATTTTAAGCGCTGGACCAAGGATGTTAACAAGGTCAAGTTGCCGCAACATCTCTAATGACAAAGGAATTCAAAGTTTAAGTCAACTGGTCGGATTTAACCAAGAAAACACATACTATGTAGGCTCCTAAACTTGCAGTCGGAAATTTAAATTTTTTGCAGCATCATGTGAATCAATTCTGAAGGAGACTGCCTAAGGAGAATGATCTGGAGCTACTCACATGTGCAGGATGAGGTCGCCGACATTCACAATTTTGTCTTGAAACGCATCCTTCATTTCATCATCAAGCAAGTATCTAAGCACGAGAACCAAGTGTGCACCAAACCGAATCATTTGAGGATCTCCATGAGGCCTGACACACAGAGTATTGCCATCAAATAAACTACTTCTAAACAACTAGAAAAATGACTAAAGGATTTGTTTCTTAGGCATGTATGAGGAATAAGTAAATTTGTTCCCTAAAAATTTCACAAAACAGAAAATACTTCACATGAACCAACACATGCAGTGAGGAGAAAAAATCTCCTAGAAAACATAAATTTCAGCAATCATATATACTCACGGTGTTACATATTTGCATACAACGCTGGACATCTTTTCAGCTGTCTAATTTAACATGGCTTCCCAGCAAGAAGGGATGAGACCAACAAGTGTATGCTCTTGCACAATGCGAAAGAAGTTGAACAATCCAGATAAAAATTTACCATTTTTTTAGACATAAATTAGCACCCGGGCATGTCAACTAACATAAGAGTACCTGAATACACTCTGATCATCTTCTGAAGGTGCTATCCACGACCATATAAGGTCCAGAAGACGCGGTATATCCCCTGACATCAGAATCATCTGTCAAACGAGGTGCGACAAGAGAGGTCAGTCAAAGGGAGAGATAGACTACGAAGGAAAAAGAACGTTGCCAAAAAAAGGGGAAAAAAAAACATTTCTTAAATAGTATATTATACCAAAGGAAACTTTAATTTACGTGCACATATTCAGGGGAAAAAAAAATACTCCAACAAAAGGTAAAACGCCACTTGAATTCAAAATAATTTTTCTAAGCAAAAACACACTTCTCTTTAAGCAAACCACAATTTGATTAACATAAGAATTGAAAACAATTATAGATGTATATGTACATATAAGAAACAAAACTTCTTAAAAACAGGAAAAATACAAATAGTGGTATAGGATAAGCTGCCGATAAGGTATCCTAGAAAAGAAAAAAACAAATGGAAAACTAGCTAAACTAATACACCTCAATTTGACGTTGCTGCTCCTTGCATGCTCGAGTAACACTTTCATGAACCATTTCCCTGAGTCAGGTTAAATGATGCTTAATTAGTAAGGTACATCTTGACAGAGGAGAAAAGAGGTATTGAAGACTAAATTAACAGGGTACCCCGAATGAAGCTTCTGAAGAAGATCAGAAAGTTGTCGCGGTTGCTGGTTCAAAACTTGGTGTGGCCAATTTTCTGGTCCATTTGGAGGCTGAAAGACATGGTCATTATGTCCAGGACTTCCATCAATCACATCTCCAGAGTTTCTAAATTGATCCAGGCTTCCTGGTTGCAAATGAGCCAATTCCAAATCCACCTGAACTTCTAGCCATGACTTTGCCATTGCCCAGCACGCTGACTACAGAAAATTTCGGGTGTAAACTACTTCAGAAACTGAGGAACAAACCACATGCAAATAAACATCTCATAAATACTTGAGATAACACTTACGGTCATCCAAGTCATTAAATGTTCTTATAAGTTAACCATTTAAAATGGAGAAACATTTGGATTGGCTCTAGTGATATTGTTGAACACTTTTTCAACTACAAAATTTTATATCCTACATGCTACACAAACAACTATTCACCATAAGTTATAACGATCTATCATTTCTTTTTTGAAAAAAAAAAAATGCATCACAAACCAAGATATGCAGAGAGCAAAGGATCAAAATGATGTCTAATACTGTTGTTGAGGAAACAAAGTCCAGAAGTGTTGGTAACAACAGCTACATAAAAGCAACAAAATATCAAATAGAGCCTTCTAAAAAAGTTATGGAGCCAAGATTTGATGCATAGCAACCAATTGGCTTTATCACAGTAACATATGGAAAAGTTTCTAGAACTTTCATCAGCCCACTAAAGTTTTCATTCAAACTAAATAATGATTAGTAAACTCATCAATTTACATAAATAAATCCACAATACAAACAAGAGTCCTGATGTTTGTGCCAGAAATATAATCTCTTGAGAGAATAATTTAACTTAATACTCTTTTCTGATACAAGTAGTAGTAATAAATTGAAAATAAACAGAGAAAAACTCAGAAAAAAATAAGAACATATAAACAAAATATTAGAAGCAGATAACTAATACTAAACTTAATAGTTCAAGATCCTTAAAAGATGAACCTTTGAAAAAGACACTAGCCACTGACTTCTATCAGTCTGCAAAGATAGGAAGAAAATACCTCCCAGTCCGTGCAAATAGGAAGCATGCGCTGCAAGTTGCTACATTGGGCTGCATATACAGCTGCTTCAAACTTCCCATCATCTTGATGAGCAATTTTCTTCAAAGGTACATAGGAAAAGTTACATTAATTCACAAAAAGTTGACAGGAGCACATTCATTAGTCACCAATTAAAAGGCGTACACCACATACAACATAGAGAAAAGAATGAACCACACAAACCTAGGAAAAAGATCATATATACAACCAAAATAAAGTTGAGTGCATAGTTTTGAAGAGCTTCTGCAGAAAAATGCATGCCCAGTTTACCAATATGAATTTTCATTGGATTCCTCTTGGTCAGGCCCATGGGGTTCGGGTTTCAATTTATCATAGGGACCTACCAAGAAATTTGCTAGAGTTTCCTCATTCCAAACGATTGTAGGTTCAGCAAGAGGACCCAATATCAAACAAAAAAAAAATGTACAGATATGTTGGCAACTCAATACTGAGCATGTGTGTGAACTTGTTCTAGTAGACAAGAAATCTGTAAAATTGGATTCTTTGAACCCTACCTCTGAGGCACAATAAGAAGCCCATTTCCAAAGACGCCATTGGTGACCAATGCCACTTTCTAGTTCAATAGCTTGTAAAGTTCTATCCTTCCCATTTTTTAAGAGAGCTTCAACAGAAGGAAATTGGTCCAGCCCCCCAAATGGGCACAAAGTTGCAGCTCTCCATGGCTGCCAAATTGTTATATAAATTAGGAGCAACTCAAAACATAATTAAGGTTACAACTTCAGGATTTTCATAACTCTGCTTACCTGTCCTGCAGATCTACAAAGGTTACATGCCTCTTCAAGTCTCCCAGCTCTCAAAAGAGTCCAGAGATCTTCTAAAAGAGATTCATCTTGTTTCTGTTTATGTGGAACCCACAATTGGAAATATAAAAGAACACACTTAACGTAAACGACTTGAATATTTGAAAGTCGAGAAAAAAAACTGCCACAAGCCCCTTTAGGTTACATTTCAACGTACAACTAAATGTTGTTTAATTAAATAATACTGAAATACTATATTTAGGAAGATTAAAGTATCATGCTAATCACACCCAGACATTGTACTGTAAAAAATCTAAAGAAATCCTTAAAGTAGTCCTAAATGCACTTCACAGTTCACAGACAAAGCTTTGGTAAATCATTATCTCCATTATTCTTTCAAAAAGCTTACATCTACGTAATCTATTCCCTAACATCTTGTGGTCTCTTTTCAGCTTACTCCTCCATCTAATCTGTTTAACAATTTATCATTAACACGAAAAGATTCTTGGTCAGAACATTGGATCACATATGTGTTTACAAACCTAATAATCACTACTTTTCAAGGAATTTTTTTTTTCCGGCAGTTAAAGACAACTATTCAGCAATTTCCTTGCTTTAAAACTTCTTTTGTAGTCCAAAATTTAATAATTATGTACCAGAGTCCTTAATTTACCTTTCACATACCACTTCATCCGTTATTTCAGTACCAGAATTAGAAGCCAGACAAGAGCACCAAAGAACCATATTCACACAATCTACAGCAACTTAGAAAGACTAAATCTGTGTACATATTACAAACCCACTGAGAATCCTACTAATGATGAGGTTCAAAACTTGTCACTGTAGATTATTGAAAAATGAACTAGTTTCAAAAGTAGCATATATTTATGTACAAACAAAACCAACATCTCAGCAGTAAAACACACATGCACACCATAACTGAGGCAAATGGTAGTAATTGGGAAATGAAATTGCAAAATAAACTACCTTGAAAGAAATCTACAAGACAAGCACATAGAGATTACCTTATCATCAGGTAGCTGATGAGCATGTTCTCGCGTCGGAGCATCAAAATCTAAGTGATGTATAGTACTTGCATTGGAGGCTCCTTTTTTAAGATATCGTTGGGTATGATGCCAAATACCAGAAGTTGGGAGATATGTACCAACATGTGAACCCCGCACCTAAAAGTTTTTTCCATGACAAAAATTCCACTAAAATAAAGCCACAGAATTGAAGCTTCAAGATGAATCTCTTTACACAAGAGGGACCAAAATAAATAATATGAACTTGCAGCATTAAAATATTATCAAAATTAAACAACAGAAGATTTACTGATGTAAACAATATTAAATAATTTAGGAGTATTTTAGTATTTCTAGAACTATTATTAAGATTTATTTTATTTTGACTGACTATAATTTTGTTATGTTTTGAATTCTTAACATTAGTTTGCTATTCATGTTTTATTTTGCCAACAATTGTCTATCTATAAATAAGCCTAAGGTGATGTTTGGTCTAGGTGGAACTAAATGGACTGGAAAGAATTCCATTACTTTGATTTTTTTTTTTTTTTTTGATAGGAAACTTGTAGAAAATTTATTGCTAAAAAAGAGGTACAACAAGATGATAAGGAATCATCTAAAAAGAAAGAAAGCAAAGCAAGACACTATAGCCAGTTAGACCAGTCTCTAGTAAGATCTGAAAAAGATAAATCCTTAAAACATCTAGTGTCGTACACCCACAAAGCTACAAGGTATTTAACTCTTTCCCAGATAGAGTCTACATCCCCTCTAATGTCATTAAAAATTCTACTGTTCCTTTCCTTCCACAGAGACCAAAAGATAGCTAGCACTGCTACGTTCCAAAGCCTTTTCCTCCTTTCTTTTTTATTGTTAATTCCAGCCACATGTAAAGGAACACTACTGCAATCCGAATGCCAAACCCATGAGACTCCCAGTTCTAAAAACAAATGGGAGACCAAACCGCTGCTGCAAAAGGGCATTGTAAAAAAAGGTGATTCCGACGTTCATTGCTCTGACCGCAAAGAACACACCACCCAGGAGATAATGCCATGAAGGGTTTTCTCTTTTGAAGCACCTCGTGAGAATTCAATTTACCTAGAGCCAATAACCAACAGAAGACTTTCACCTTCATAGGGAGCAGGATTTCCAAATAAAGGATTAGGATGGAAATGTAGCCACTTCTGCATTACTTTGTTTGGTTGCTTTAAATGCATGGTAACCTACACTTGATAGTTTGAAATTTCATCTAGGCTTAGGCTCAGGTGTATGAATTATTTTCATAAAACTATGATTGAACGAATTACAAATTATTCAGAATTCCTCCCTCTATTGTTCTCTTTCTCTCTCTAAGTTCCCTCACAGCCTCAATTGATTCTCTTATATCTCTCTAATTCTCCCTCTATCCTCTCTTTCTCTTCTTCTCTTTTCTCACCCTATTTTCACTATCTAGCTAATCAAACAATCTTTGAAAAATTGTGTAAAAATCAAAAATAAACGTCAACCAATACAAAGGGGACACAATACAGTATCCTTCCAGCAGAAATTAAACTGCACATCACATCATGTTGCAATACCTTGAACGCAAACCAAAGCCCACATGAAGGACAAAAGAATCTTTAATAGCAGGCTACCAACAAGGGCATGAATAATTATTAATTTACAGCTTCGTCAAGGACAAGCCTCATTTTCAAACTTCCTACAAATTATTTACTGGATATATTCCAGGAATAAAAAGCTTAGGGCATGCATTCAGGAGGATGAAGAAATAGTTAACTAAATTTAAAACAAATCTATGTGTTCTGAACCCGAAACATAAAACAACAATGTTAACCTTTCTTTCTAAGACGAGTTCCTTGGAGGCTAAACCTTCTAGCCATTGAACAATCCGCAAGCATAATTGAGCCTTATGGTCCTCTGCTACAAACTGGCAAGCCTCCAAATGTGATGTTGGGGGTAACTGTCATGAGCAAACATATTTAAATTAGAATAGACAATCCAATGCACTTCTAGTGTTTTTACCCTAGAAGAAAAAACAAAAAAAAACAATTGAAGTGAACAATTTTTTCCAAAAAAACAATATGTAATTTTTTATTTAAATCTTTAAAGCACTACCAGGATGAGCTCTTTGGGAATATCTTCAGTCCCTGCAAGTAGAAGAAAAAGTGTCAGGTTTAAAACCCAAAGCTCATGTGTTGAGATTCATAACAGCCAAACCCAGCCAAAACGAACCAGGGAAGTGATATATACAGTGCTCTATGCAATTGATTATAATACTAGATATTAAATATTTACCCATAGCCCATAAAAGACCAAAACTCTTTTCTAATGCACCCTTCACACAATCAATTGTCAGAATAAGGAACGATTTCACACTGAACAGAATTATATGCAGAGATTGTCACATCAAAACAATTGTGGATTCCTCGTATCCGCAAATTAGTCGAAATCATATCATGATTCATAGGTATATTTACAAACCAACAACTTCCAATTATATTGTTCACTTCGATCTTTAAAGTTAATCACAGACATGATAGACAGTAATACGTTTTTCATCAAATTTAAAACAAAGGTACACATAGGACACGAAAAGCAACATAAGTGGCAAGTCAAAGCATTGGAAACCATTATGTTTTGGAAAATTTCAATGCTTCCAGTATCTTCTATTTCCCTCCATATATTTGTGTGTATGTGTGTGCACGCACATACAAAGGGACATAATTCTAGCATAAATTTACTAAAGGTGAGCTTATTTCCTTTCCCATAAAGGTACCACAGGAGGGACCACGAAGCAGCCTCATCAAGCAGCAACTGGGCCTTTTGCCTCATTAACTTGTCCTCCACAACCCGGTGCCGAAAATTGGAGCCATACCTATAGAAGCAATTCCAAGACATGCAATCAAGAAGTCATCAAAAGGAACAAATATTTTCATTCAATAGGAAAAAGATATTAAGGAATTATGTCAAATATATGACAATTTCACTGAAAACTCTTTTCCGTTCCTTTTTTTGCTTTGTTTGTTTCCCAAATCTTATAATAAAATAAACAAATCAACAAACAAAATCATTAGGAATATTGCCTGCTAAATTAAAGAACAAGCAGTAATACTAATTTAGAATGACCAATATACCAGTCAAATATCACACATGAATTTACTGTTGCACTACTACTACTTTAGCAATTGTAGGAAACAAACCTAATAGTCTCAGACACATTCCGGCACGATTCCTCAAATCTTAGAATAAGGTCCGGAATAGGCATAAACCCTGCTAAGATAATGTACAGGAAACCAATGATGTTGATAGTTATAAATTAACATCTGCCAATCTTGATTAAGAGGATACTGCAGCATTAGTTAAAACAACAACAAAGACTACTTTGACATCACAAGAAATATATTTCTGAACTTGAACATGTCACTATTAATGGTTGTGGGAGGTGGGATAATGAAGATTCATCTAAACATAGGTCTAATTCAAACACCTTGAATAGCAGAATCGAGTAGAGATGCAAAAAAAGTAAATATTGGTGGAGGGAAGGAAAGTGAAGATTCATCTAAACATAGGTCTAATTTAAACACCTTGAATAGCAGAATCGAGTAGAGATGCAAAAAAAGTAAATGTTGTATCTCCACCATCGGCCAGTGACTCGTCCTCTCGTTTGAACGATTTTAGTGAAGAGCGAACCGAATGAAAACCAACATCCACTTCCGGGACTCCATGAACGTCATTGGACAAACTCCTTTTTGAAGCAGAATATGATTTTAAAGGCGTTCCTTCTGAATAAACAGCATCCATGCTCTCAACCTCTTGTTTAATATTATCTAGAATAAGTGCAGCATTCGTCGGGCTATGGATGAACCTCGTTTCACTGAACTTCGAATTTGAAGGTGAATAATCTTGGGGAGGCGACAAGCCTGAACCCGAGGGTCTCTTCCTGCATAAGTACATTAAGTCCTGACTCCTAAGATATCCACACAACAACAACAACAACAACACAAAAGGAGCACAATTGACCAAATACAATAACTAGTTTTAGATATTTGAAGCTGATAAATTCAAAGCCAATTCAGTAGAATCGGAGTTCTAACAAGTCAATAAACATAGGCACCATAATCCATATACGAACAGAACCAAATATACCCAGTAAAATAGAAAAAGGGGGAAAAAAATTCACCATTGATTGAATTCAAAAACATTAGTTGATACTGCTCAAACTAAAGAATGCAATAGAAATCATGCAATTCCAAACAAAACCCAGAAACCACGAAGTCCCAGAAAATATATATATATATATAACTTTTTTTTTTTGAAAAAAAAAAAGAGGGGGGTAGGAAAACTAATGAAAATGAAAATGTTATGGACCCATACCCGTATCGGCGAAATCGCTCTCTGATAGTAAGGTCTTCGGGATCGAAGTATCTTGGAGAAGCGTCCATTTCGACGTCCATACTCGATTAATAAGAGGGGACTGAAAAACCCTAAATTTGAATGAGTGAGTGAGAAGTTGGTGAAGCTTAAACCCTAGGGCCTAGGCCTAGTAGCTTCGAGCGCGGGAAGAGAAGGGAAGCCCCAAACTTGAGTCGGAATCATACGCATGGAATGGAACTATGGAACACTGCCTTTGAAAGGCTCACACTTAATGATTTAAAAGTTCAACGACACAAAAAACGACATGCATTCGGGAGGTAATAACAATACTAAAATTTATGGTTTTTTTCTAATAAGAAAAATGTCTCTAGGCTTTAAAAATATACTTCTCATCTTTTTTTTTTTTTTTCTGGAAAAGACTAATTTGTGAAAATATTAAGATACACTACACATTGTCGTTTCATGTAACACATTACAATTTTTTTTAGAATAGTAATACATTTCAATCTAATCATATAATAAGTAATAATTTTCTTATGTAGTACGTGACAAAATTATTTATATTTTTGTCATGCACTTGAATTCCGGTTTATTATTACATACGGTTAATCACGAAAAAATACTCTTATTTTTTAACTTTTTTTACAAAAAAAATCCTATCTTTTGAACTTTTATAAATTAATATTCTCACTTTGAAATTCTGCAAATTAATACCCTCACATTTACGATTACTGCATTAATGCACTCACTTTTGAATTCTGAAAATTAATACCTGATATTTATGATTTCTGTAAATTAATACCCCCAGCTTATGTTTTCTTTGTATATTTATACTACAAGCATATTAAAAGATACAAATACCTCTCATTAACTTATTAAAAATATTTATATACTAGTATATTATTGGAAATGATTTTATAACTACTTTTTTGGTTAATTGCTAAAAAAACACAAATTTTTTTGCCTCTCATGTTTTTTTTTTTTTTACAATTAACTATTTTTATATCTCGTTCTAATTTTTTACTTTTCTTTTCTAAATGAAAAGAGAAATAAGCTAACTACAAATATTTTTCATAAATTTTATTATTGTTTAATAAGTTTTAATTAAGTTGATGATGGCTATACCATCTTTTTATTATTAAAATCAACTAATTGGGCATTAAGGTTATAAATTTATAGGGATTTCAAATGTTAGGGTATTAATTTGCAGAATTCAAAAATGAGGATATTATTTTACAAAAATTCAAAAATCAGAATATTATTTTGCAGAAATTTAAAAGCATAGGTATTATTTTATAGATATTCAAAAGACAGGATTTTTTCGCAGAAAAGTTTAAAATCAGGGTAAATTAATGTTATTATCCCTGATATTATTAAAGAAAATGTCTAATTTTCATTTTCATAGAGAAAGGATTATTATCTCCAAAAAAAGAAAAAAAGAAAAAACTAGCGTTAATATACAAATAGAAAGATCATTGAGACTTTTTTTAATGAAAAATTATGCTATTTCTTTACAAGTTTGATTTTTTTTTTGTTGTGATTTATTTATTTTTGCTAATATGATTATTAAATCTATTGTACGATTTTTTTATTTTTTTGGGCTAAGTTGTGAATTCAAGCTATATATAAAGCATGATCGTTGAGTACTTTTTAAAACACTTGGTTTATAGATGGTATCACTGGAGATAGATAGAGAAAATTTTGAAACAAGCCTGCAAATATTTTTCTTCTTTTTCGGGGTATTTATGGGAAACAGGCTTGTTTTTTTAAGTTATATTTTGAATGAAAAGATAGGACTCAAACAAGCCTATACAAAAGATAAGGTCCCAATTCTCTGAAAATTAGGCTGTTCAACTTCATCAAGGCGCAATGCAGTCACTCAACATCTAGGTGGTGACTTTAGAACAGAGATTATAAACCAGACACAGAGATGAGAAAAGCATTATATTCTTAGTCCACTAACTCTCCTAAGAACCAGTCAGAATGACCCATGTCACGAAAATTAGCGAAATGTCATATGTACTTTTTAACAATGAGCTCATACATAATGAAAAGTAGTGGCACATTACCTGCATAAAGCTTAAAGTAAAATAATACAGCTTATCACTGTCCATTGATTTGCTTTTTGTTCCTTCTGTTCTACCATGCTTGTAGAGATCAATCATCTAGTCATGGAATACACTAGCAACTAGCAAGTGTTGTCACTTGTCTAATATTATATGCCTTTACAGCCCTCAATTCCCTTACAATAAAGATGTTGAATAGATATATGATACTGTGTTAATTATAAGGCAAATATAAAAGCAGAACTTGTAATTCTTTGTTGAAAAATGGCAGCATTAGTTCTCATTTCACTATAAGTTTAACTCTGGCATGGCCCTGGGATATTTGGAACTGTTCAGTTAAACCAAAATGAGCCATCAAAAGCCATACATGGGTGAGAAGCTCTCCACCCCTTCTCAGCTGCTGAGCATGATAATTCCCTCTGCACTGGCTAGCAGCATAGGCAAGCATCTCCACCCAAACTTCACTAATCATTTCCCACATCTTACACTTATCAGATATGGCTTGAAGCTCCGATGCAAGCCTGCACGCATCGAACAACACAGATTTGCTTTTGTCCCCTTTGACTTTCACAGCTGGAACTGCAGTATTGACTTTGAGCAACATATTGCAGGCTTGGGATCTATCTAACTTGGACCTCTTTTTAGTCCAAGAGAAAAAGTTCACAGGTAGTTTACTATGAGTATGAGAATGAGTATTAGTATTATCTGATACGGACATGTGTTCTTCAAAGAATTTGGTAACCTCAGCTTGAGTATCTCGAAATCGGATCATTCCAATCCCCACTGGCAACATGAAAGGGCGCATCACGAGGAGATATACCATATATTGTGATATCCTTTTGCTCAATTTACATTTTGGCACTGGGATTTCTGTATCATCTATGTAGAAACAAAGATATGTAGCAATGTGCCACATCAGAATGCTTTGATCGAACTCCACCTTGATGCTCCAATCTAGTTCAGTGCAATTATACTTTTCTAGTACCCGCCCTCCTCGACAGATAACCATGGTCCTGATATCTGATGCCACAATACCTGGTGCTGCAGTAAGATGCTCAGATTTCTCTTTGAGATGGTCAAAAATCAGCTGTCTCAAATCATTGGACACTTGCTTATATTTCGTATACCGTAGTTTTTGTAGCATTTTATCGAGGCAGAGAATCTTTTGGATTCGATAAGAGAATGTGGGTTTCTCTATTTTGAGGTAAAAGCTCAAAGCATTGAACTGTGCCATGGAATTTGACCACCTGGAATTTTTGTTAGGTAGCTGTAGACGAGTGATGACTCGACGAACGTAGGTGTTCGCATGCTTAGTCAACCAAAGATTGGTCCAGTCAGAGGATATTAACAGAAATGTTGCATAAACCTCTAAAAATACAGCAACATACATCAGTAAATATGTTATCATCAAATCAATGTGTGTTTGATTATGATCAGCCAGAGAGAAGAAAACTAACACACCTAAGGTGCAAACAAAGCTGATGAACCGGAGACAACACCCTTGGAGTAAATATATAACTGTAGCTTTGGTATACAGCATGTCATACACAAATCCAAGTTCAATCTCAACCACTTTGAAAGCCTTTTCCAATGAAATCCCTCTGAACAAAGACCGACTCTTTTCCCTCTCATCAAAACCAAGGATGAGTTCGACAAAAAGGCGCTTGAAAACGTGCAACAAATCATGGGCAGTGACCAATTCTGCTGCATCAGGAATGGAGTAATTCTCAACTAAAAAGGGATTCTCAAGGACCTGAGCCTCAATCACCTCATCAGCAGTCACATGAAACCCCTCAAACTGTTTCAACGTATATTCCTGCATGAATTTCGAGTAGTTGGGACCAGGATCAGCAGGAGTGAGCATGGAATCCCTGAATTTCTCATTACTTGCTGACCTGAGAACCCAAGTTCTCTCCCCATACTTAATGATTCCAGCGCAGAACACCGGAATAGACAACATGGAGAGCGAAGAACTAGTCCAAGCCATAAGAAATATGTAAAGAGCCACCCCTGTTTGTACTCCTAATCCCATTAAGTGCCTCAACCATAACTCGTTATCTTCCAATGAATAAGCTGTAACGGTGTCAGGACCCCCCAAATGGAGCAAAAGAAAAGGTGCCCACAAAGCAGTTAGCTCAGCATCAGCATCAAGAGACTCACCTTTGCCAATGCTTTCAATAACATCACCAAGATTGTTTGAAATGACACCAAGAGCAACAGTGGCTACCCAGTCAGCCATCAGATAAGCACACCATAAAACAATTCTAATCCAAATCTTACTCGAGTATTTCCGGCGATTACCGAAGAAGATCAAGACTATCTGCAAGCTTAAGCTGAGTAAAACCATCACACGTAGTTCCCAGTCTTTCCATAGTTCCCTCAAGCTAGCAGGAAAAAGCTCCATGACTCTTCTTCCCTTTACATACATCAAGCTGCAAAAGACTGTAACAAAAATTTCTTCTTAGTTACATGAAGTATAACAGCAAAAAAAGATTGACTGAAACTTCTAAAACTAGGCACAAAACACCTACGCTCAAAAGAAAGCAGTAAAAGTCAATAAACTCACTTTTGGTTATCATTATGGCTTTAGTCTGAGATCCAAGTAGTTTTTTGAGAAGGGTATATTGAAATTGAAACGCATCCCTTTTTTTTTTTTTTTTTTGGAATAAGAAACGCATCTTTTTGTTTACATGTAAGTGGAAGATTGGTGTAGTGACGTGCATTTTAATCCGCTCAAGTCTAATAAAGGACATAAAGGACAGACCTTTATTTAACTTATTCTGTCATTTTTTTTAAAAAAGAAAAAAAATTAGACAATCCACCATTTATTAGGAAAATAATTCACAAAGTTGAATTCTTCTAGATATAGTGTCACAACTGCATAGAGTGGACTTGTGGGGCATGTATTTGAATGGACAACATAGTCCTAATTTTTCCAACTTGCTGTCTTTTTTTTTCTCTTTTTTTTCTTTTTTTTTTTTCGTTTTAGTTTTAGCGTTTCTTTTTCTGAATTTCTTCTCGTTTCAGTCGTGCTATAGTAATTATTTAGAAAACAATCTCCAGTACTCTCACCCAGCCCCTCCCACCAAATCTGGATGAGAAACAACGTGAGTCTTGTCATTGAAATTATCATTCCTAGGATCCAAGATTCTTGAGGGAGGTGTTGATTTAACCAAACTTACTAGCCAGTTTTGACGATAGTAGTAGCCCTTTAATATATGTATATATATATGGCACCAATCCGGTAATTTTTTTTTTTTTTTTAACTTTTTATAGATATTTATAGATATTATTATGACTAATTAAAATTAGTCACGTATTATTGTTTATATTAAAAAAAATTAATCATGTACGTTTTTTCATAATAAAAAAAATGAAAAATATTAAATAATAAATATTTATTTTTATTATTTTTTTAACTATTCAAAGTATATAATAATCGTTAGATCAATGATCCAAAAGTTAAAAAAAAATACTTATAAATAAGTTAAAAAAATTACTACTAGATTGAGAACCATATAATAGTCACCTTTTAATGCCCAAAATTTTGCTAGTTTGACAGTAAAAGTATATGTAATTGTAAGCAATCTTACTAACGATTTGCTGAACTTCTTAGCAAAATAAGTCATAACTGAGAAAATCAATAATAGTTAAACAATACAGACAGTAAGATCATAAGTCAGGGAAATTTCAAAGGAATACTAGGTTTATTTGCGTGTAACTCATGAATCACTCTTACATACAACATACATAAACACTTTTATACAACATGTTACATTACACCTAGGAAGCAAAACATGTTTATTAATCATATGGCCCAGCTTTATCTTCTTTTTGGTTTGAGATTGCATAAGAAGATTAACCTGCAGTGATCAAAATTTCCACTCATTTACTGTGAGAGATAAAGCCTCGTCCATGCTTGCTTTAACATTAAGTACAATATCCGGTGGCATATTTGTTAGGGTCAAATCTTTCAAGGTCGTTAGGTGCTCCAATCCCTCTACATGTTCCAAGTTTCCGCAGCATCTGATCTCTAACTCTTTAAGACGGGTCATTGCTCCTTTCTCTACCTTCCATTCCTTCAGCTCTTCAAGCATCCACAGTTTCAGTACAACAAGTTCTGGAAAGTCACCACAACGGCATACAATTTTTGCACCTGAATATGACTGACCAAAAAGCCTAAGGATGTTGAGTTGAGGAAGCTTTCCCAGGATTCTTATCGAGTCTTCGCCTAGTTGTGATCCAGACAATGTGAGGATTTTCAAGTTTGGTGGGAACTGAAGTACTTCATCAGCAGCTAATTTTGGCAAAACTCCAAGCAAATACAAGTCAGTGAGCTTGTGGTGCATTGTCATGTTAGCAAACTTGAGATTTGAAGGTTGACCGAATTCGTCGATTGATCTCAACTTTAAGGACTGAAGATTGGTAAGCTTCGAAATCCAGTCGGCAATGGCCTGCACTGTTGTTGAGTGGCATGTCAACCCCAATTTTCTGAGGCCAACCAATTTACTTAGCCAATTCACAACAAGGCTTGTGTTCTTAATTGATAGGCCCCATAAGGTCTGCAAGTTGGCCAGTGAGCCAGTAGGGCGTTTCTGAATCGACACGTCGAAATGTACTTCATTCATGTAGAGATGTCTAAGGTTCTTTGCCTTCCAAATTGAAGTAGACAAAGTGGTAATGTTGGTGTGCTTGACATCCAAAGTCTCCAAATACACAAGGCCACCAACTGAATTAGTAAGTGAATCAAGGAAAGTCCATCTCAAGCCTAGATATCTTAATTGCAAGAGTTTTCCTAGCGACTCCGGTAGCCTAGGCTTGTAAACACCCTCTAGATCGAGCACTCTGAGCAATCCAAATCCGCGCTTAGCTGTAAGTTTGTCAAGAAAGATGCCTACTTCATGTGAAGGTGTATCTCTTCTTCTGGTATTAAAAGATATGTAAGAAAGAATATGTTGGTTGTAAACATCTGAAGAAGGGTAGTACTTCATGGCAAAATACTCTGCGAGCCGACGAACGTTGAACTTTGGTGGAGTGACTGGAGTATAGTCCCAGTACCTATGTACAAAGAAAAGGCCAAGATCCATGGCTTTCGCCGAGAATACATCATAAACAATACCAGGAATTCGGCAAGTCCTGGGGCGTCCGTCGGACTTTCTCCTTGTTACCTCTATCAAGTTTCTACTGACGAGCTCTTTGAAGTAGTCCTCTGCCAGATCTTCAGGTGTTTTGTCAGAAGACCGCAAGTCCGGTTTCACCAATCCCTCTGCAATCCATAGTCTGAACAATCTTCTAATTGGGATCTCAAATGCTTTTGGAAAGAGTCCCATATAAAGATAACAAGGTCTTATCCTTGGAGGCAGGTCTTGATAGCTTGAAGTTAAGCTATAGAAGAAACTTGATTGATGCTCTTGATCATCACCTGAACTTGCCTGATCATCAATCAAAGTCAACAGTTCATGATAATCAAAATCTTTTGTTGATAACAAACCACATAGCTTGGTGACCGCTAGAGGTGAACCGTCACACTTTCTCAAAACTTTGTCCTTAAAATAGGCCAAAGATTCCAAATTGCTAAATCTATCTTCATCCCATCTCATATTTTTCAAGAACAATGCCCAAATATCCTCACCATTCAGCCGGTTAAGCTGAATAGCATCAACACCTTGATCATTCCACAAACTCCCACACTCTACCACTTCATCATCACTTGTTGTCACCAAAATCCTACTACCTACTTTGGTGTCTGGGAAGGCAAGTTTGAGTTCATCCCAGAAGTGAGTTGACCAGACATCTTCCATGACTATCAGATATCTGTTACTCTCCAACAATGTAGTGAGATCCTTTCTCAAATCATAAGTGTCTTGCTCCGACTCAACTTTTGCCTCCTCCATCCTCATGACTTGTTTCCATATATCAATTAAGATATCTCCAACACTATTCCTTGCTGACACACGAACCCAAGCCCGAACTTGGAAATGCTTCTTAACATCTTCTCTGTTGTATATGGTATTCACCAAAGTTGTCTGTCCAGAGCTGGCTATACCAACTACTTGAATAATACGAAGCCCGCAGCCAAGCTCGTCGAAGCGGAGCATTTCGCCAGCTAGAGCTTCCTCTCCTTTCTCATGACCAATATCATCAGCCACTTCGCTTGTCTCAAGTGAACTATTATTGTAAGAGGTTCTCTCATTTGAAGGTTCTTCATCAATGTGACTAACTAGATTGAGTTCTTCTAAGGACTTATTCCAAAAGGTGATGAAAGAAAGCCTCACATTCTTCATCTCACCCATCAATAAGTTTCGGTTCCACACTGAGCTCAAGCGGATGAGACAGCGCATTAGGCCTTTTTGCGTCCGTTTTAGCATTGCCCTCTTGAGGAGCAAAGTATCTATAATTTCTTCCACCAAAAAACAGTCTTGTAGAACCCTCAACTCGAATTGGGAAACCAACTGGTCCATTTTGTGTTTGTGAGCTGAGTCTCTAAACCTTCTTAAATATTCATGGAGATCAGATGCAGCCCATCTAACTTCATGTCTTAATATTGGGTGCACAAATACTTGTTGAGCTAGTAGATCACTCAGTCTCTCTGTCACTAATGAAATTTGTATGTCTATGTCTATGGATTGTTGATCCATCTTTTCTATTTCCTTCCCTGATTGAGAAGAACCCAATTAAGACTACACTTCATGAATCATTGAAACAAGAATAAGACGCAGAGAAAGAGAGAGAGAGAGGGGCAAAACTGTGTATGTGAATGAAAATAATAAGGAGTACATACTCTTATAATAAGCTCTGCAGCAATAGACCAATTTGTCTCTTCATGTCCAAAACACCTCACTGTGAAACAGTAAATCGAAGGGTTATTAACTGGAGAAGATTTATCGCAATCAAACTAACGATAGATTTTTAAATGACCTCTCCTTAAGCAACCTGCATATTTAAGCTGAATTCAAGGCTTCTATTCCTCCATTTGTTCAAGTACTCCTGCTATTTTCCTTTTCTTCACCTGCCAAAGATGAAAAATAATTAAGTATGCATAGCTATGTGTGTCTGCAAATAATAAACAGCTGAATTTAAGTTAGCAAGAATAGTAAAATCTTGCGGTCTCTATATTGTTATGGAGTGGTGGTTACATATTGTTCTTTAGGATAAAAAGTATGCATCAACAGTTGATGTGTGAGACTAGCACATTTAGCAATTATCTAGCTTTTTGATAGTGTCATATTTGAAGTGTCCACTCTGCCTTTCTTTTTTTTTTTTCTTTTTTTTTGAAACATCTGCCTTTCACTAGAGTGGAAAATAAAGAAAAAAGAGAGGACCAGTTATCTTCCTTACCCAACTTATTATATTCCCACTACGTTGTTGAATAATTGAGAGGTACTTATTGTCTTATTCTTTAATATGAGAGAGAGAGAGAGAGAGAGATTGGCAGAATTTGATGCGTAGAAGAAAAATTATCCCTATCAAACTACTCCACAAAGACTCAAAAGGAAAAGCATAATTAGGTAAAAAAAAAAAAAAAAGGAAAAGCATAAAATATCTTTGCCATTCCCCTCAAAAAAAATATATATATATGTATATATTTGTATATCTTTGCCATTTGGACGAATGACTGACTACAAAATAAAGCTCAACTATGCATGTGAAGACTTTTTTGTCTTTTGGCAGAAAGTGGAGACTTTTTTCGTTAGGTAAAGATTATGAGAGCTGCTGTAGTTATATACGAGTTTTAGTACCCGTCTGCGGATTAGATATGGAAAATATAATAAATTAATAATAAAATATTTGTTATATTATTTACAATAGTTTGTAATAATTAATAATAAGATAATATTTGTTTAAATTAGATAATTTTTAAAAAATTACAAAATAGTAGTTTGTTGAAGTAGATGGATAATCTTAATATTTTTAATATCATTTTTCTATATTTTTAATATTGCTCTTTATTTCATTTTATTTTATTTTTCATTGTTAGTTGAAATTACACTTTTTATATGTGGAGTTCAATATATAAATTATAAACTATATTTCAATTCTATTACTAAGTTCTAAAGTTAATACTTAAGTTACCATAGATCAAAATAAGCTATAATTTTAATTAGAAATATCAACGCTATAGATTTATGCTATGTTTTCAAAATATTTTTATCGAACAGTCCTAGCATCATTCTTTATTTTATTGTATTTTGTTTTCTTTTTTAGTTCAAATTACATCTCTTATATATAGAGTCTGATGGATAAATCACCTGAAATAACTTTATCTGTATTTTATTACCAAATTTGAACTAAATACAAAATCAAATTTCTTTTTCTTATGCATATAATTTTGTCATTTAAATTAACTTAATCAATCCCAAATTTTTATTTTATTATTGAAAATAATGATGATCAAATCAAAGACATAACATGTAAATTGACAAAATTAAACAATATGTTAATTACTTAAAATATTAAAGTCCTTCGAATTAAATATACAAAACTTTAAATCTCAGATATAACAGAATTAAATACATAATAACAATAAAATTTCCTAAATAATCTTACAAAAAAATTAAGAGTACAATCTTCTTTCTCTTCATTCCTTTTCTTCCTTGATAATCAAATTTTCATTATTCTTTCATCTATCAAATATAGCTGATTTTTTGTAAATGTTATAAATACATAATATTTATAGGAAAATAGGCCTTGCTAAATATGTAAATTTATATGAAATTTGGCTCAGATAGATCAAAATATCATTAATATATGACAAACTTATATGATAATATATTCAGAAATATTTATCCAACTACCTGAGCAATTACTTTTTAGACATAGTTCTGGTAATCAAATAAATATACGAAACATAATCAATATTTGTAAGAGTTTGTTATATACATAATACTGATCAAATAACAAAAAGAAAATCATATAAGTATAATGTGAAATTGTCCAAAACCTACCAATTGAACAAAGGCAACAGAAAAAAAAAAAAAAAAAAAAAAAAAAAAAAAAAAAAAAAAAAAAAAAAAAAAAAAAAAATTGTTAAATAAAAAATAATGAAAAAAAAAAAAAAAAAAAAAAATATAAAAATAATGTAAAATTGTCAAAAACCAATAGAATATAAAATTAAGAAAAAAAAAAAAAAAAAAAAAAAAGAAACAATTTTGAAAATGAAGTTCAGGAAAAAAATACAGCAAAAAAGAATATGGAAAACTAAGAGTTATGTTTGAAAATAAAATTAAATTATAGATAAAGAATAACAAGGTTTTCTCTTAAATAGATTTCATTTTTAAATCCTCAAAATTTGATTCTTTGAAAATAGAATTATTGATTTAAATCCTAAAAATTTTATCTTCTAAAAATAGAATTATAATAATAGAAAAAGATTAGATATCTAAAGAATCTAATACAATATTATGCACATAATTGGACAAATTCTTCCGATAGTAGAAGCCAATATCCACAGCAATTTCTGGGCAATTTATATATTACTCCAAATGATTAAAAAAGTTAATAATCATCATTGCCAAAGACACGAAAGACCAAAAAATAGATTCAGAAAGACATCAAAGAATTAAAGACTCAAAACAGAAAAATAATGAAAAGATATCCAGTGGAATAACCAGAAAACTAGTGAAATGACAACAAACCTAAAATCAGCCCTTCAACTAAAGCCAACACAAAAGACTAATTTGGTCAAACAATAAAAAACTAAACTAAATAGGGCAAGAAGTCACACCTACACACCAAGCAAATAGGCAATTTTAAGAGAAAAGACAAACCCATCTATAATCATTTTATAGTACACTCCAAGTGTAAAAACATAATATCATAGCTAAGAAAAAAGAATCAAAATTGCTCTTGGTTATATAGTCAAAGAAGGGGAAAAAATAATCAACAAAGCCTAATTAAAATTCAGAACCAATAACAAAAACAAAAAGATAAGGACTAACATAGTGTATACTAATTAATAATACAATAGTATTAAATGATATTCAGAATCAAGAACACAGTTTAATAACATGGTTAAATAGTGCAAAATATTTAATGCAACAACAAAGGAATAAATATGTTAGTAGTACACAAACAGAAGATAGAACAAATATTAATGAAGAACAAAATAAAAACATAGTTATAACCAAAAGAAAAGAAACAAATAAAATATATAACAGGTAATAACAACAAATATTCATAGTACCTAAGATAGTCCCAAGAAAATCTCTTTCAAATTAGATTTGAACAGACACGGGTTATGTGAGTAGTAAGATTACGGACAAAAGCATAGTAAATACAGTCAAATAGAATAGTAGTAAATTAGGCAGATTGTGGGGAAAAACAAAGATAGAAATGGGTACAATATAAAAAATACAGCAAATAGCTTTTATATATAATGAGACCATAGTAAAAAAATATCAAGAGCATTAAAAAGCCAAACCAGACACATGGCAGTATATAAGATTAATAGCCACTATAAATGCACACATTTAAATTAAAAAAAAAATTAGAGACTTACTCTATACAAAATATAGATTTATTTTACTTTATTTAAATTTTTTGTTTCTTTTCTTATTCTTCCTTAATCCAGATAGTAAAAGAGTGTTAAAAAAGCATTAAACAACGTGTGTCAGGGCATAAATGCAAGCAATAAAAATAGATATTACTTTACTAAAGTATAACAAAAGCTTTCAAAAATATATTTAGAAAAAGAAATTTCTTATTCTTTTATTCTGTTTCTACTTTTTCTTTTCAATTTTCAGTTTTTTTCCCCCTCAATCCCAATAATAAAACAAAATTAGAAGATTATTTATCAAATTCCATAAATAGTACTAAAATCATAAATGCAATTAGCAGAGCATTAATAACAAAAACAGTAGTAATGATTGACATACAAAAAATCTGAAATAGGTGCATGAACATCAAAGCCACAAAAAAAGCCCGAAAATAGTTCACAGGCTCGACAATAGTCTAAAGAAGAATCTCCAAATTCAAAAATACAAAAACAAAATATTCCAGACCCATCCATCCACTAATTGAAAGTCTATGTCAACGGCTATAACGCACTAAGATACAACTCAGAAATATAATCAATAAACTTGTATAATACACAAAAAAAAAAAAAAAAGAGGAACCATCTTTCATGCCCAAAGAAAGAAAAAACTCACATAAATAGTGATTTAAAGCAGAAATAAAATCACACAAAAAATATTATAAAAAAATAAAATTTCTAGACCAAGAGATACCAGACAGAGAGAGAGTGAATCACCACGCCGACAATAACATCCAGAGGAGCAAAGATGCAGAAGAGCTTAGAGACAACCGGATCTACATCGACAAACCAACAATCAAACCATAAATGATAAAACAAAAAATTAAAAATTAAAAAAAAAAACTGAAAAGCCCCAAATCGACAAAGACTAAGAAGAATCACCCAGAGGAAAAAGATGAATATAAGACTTAAGAAATCAAAGAACAAATCTAATATAAAGAAAAAAAAAACAAAAGATAAAATCGTCAGATTGAGAGAGAAGAGGAAGAAAGATCAATGAAGAAAAGAGAGAGAAGAGAGAAGGTGAAGTGTATTAGGTGGAGTATCCCAAGGCAAAACATAAATATAATACATGGTCAAATGCCCAAAAGACCAAAACTAAAGCTTCATAAAGGATACCTTATAAGGGTAAAACTGTAAAACCAACGTTACTATCCAGAAAAGAAACACATGGTTAAAAAAATTTTGGAGAGGTTATTGTTATTTATACAGTAAAAGCACAATATACAAACAGTGATTTTCTCCTCAACTTTAGATATATATATATAATAATATGGCTAAAGCTGAATTGGACCTCCACATTGATTAAGTGGCTATGGCTTCTAGCTTTTTTAAAATAAGAACCTATCAAATCTAGCTACCTGCCTGTTGAAAAACTAATTTCAAGTGTGGAATGGAGAATACAAGTGGAGTTTTTACCAATTATATATAATATGGGCTAATTTCTCAGAATTAGTACATCTTTACATGAGTCAATCAGTTACCCTTCAACACAAATAACATCTTATTTAGAAAAATGAAATCAGATTTTGTAAGACTAAGAAAACTAAGATCTTAGGCTACATAGCAAGTTTAACTAGACTCAAACATAGATTTAATTAATTAGGTTATAGATAGAAAGGAGAATAAATTAGCTTGCTAGTCCAAAAGTTTTAGTGCAGTACTACAAAATATTTGTTGTTCCTTAATCATTGATTCCTTCAGATGGAAGAGTGCTTTAAATCATGGAAAGAAGGATATAAAACATGAATTTGGACCTAAATTACAAATTTCATGAGTGAAATAAGTTGATCTATTCAATAAGCCACAAAACAAACCAAAGCATAAAACTAAGCTACAGAGTGCAGAGGTGAAGCATTAGTGTAAACAAAAAAAAAACCATAATATTATATGAGGTCACTCCAATAATTCCAATACCTTATAAAGTTTCTTTTTACTCCATGATATAAGAGTTCAACAAATAGCACTCAGTGGAAGAAATTAGTTATGGAAACAAGCAGAGTGGTGAATGGTGGAATTATATATGAATTGGAATTGATCAAGCAAGAATCAAAAGCTAGTACTTCTTCTGATATTGTAGGTTCTAAATGTGGTACGAGGAATGAAGATAAACAAGTGATTTGGCCATTCAAAGGGCTTGAGGAAGCTCTATCATATAGAAGCAAACAATGATATTGGTCGAATGAAAGAGCTGAGAAGTTGGGGATTACAAAGTTGACGAAGGAGACTTCAAGAGCTCTATGCTCCTCATTTCAGAACATGTACCAACTCAAAAAACTTTCAGTTGTTTACTGCGAATTCAGATGAGATTCTAGACTTGCAAACACTTTAATATCCATCTTATTTGGTCTCTCCACTTCAAACACTAGCAAGACTAACTTTAAGATGTTGGGATATTTGCTCTAAAAAGCAGATTTCTAATTATACCCTTTGAGTATAAATAACTTTCTCTTATATGCAATTATGATATTTGCTAGATTAAACTATCTTAGTTAAACAGTTTATTTATCTGCAAAAGATTTCATGACTTTGCTTGTATATAAAGAAATAAACATGATTAAGTGTTAATTATGGGGAGACTTGTTTCTTTATCTAAGTCTAAATGAATTAGTTCACAATCTGTAAATAAAGATGGAATACTTTATTTACTATAGGTTGTAGTGTTTGTCTATCTCAATGTGAATGATGTGTCTCAAATCATTGAAGTATGTGACTTCTGATAGAAACACTAATACAACATAATCAAGTTATGTGTATTGAACTGGACCAAGCAATATAAAGAATTGGAGTGCTGTAACTCAATTCTTACATTACCACAAACTAGCTCTTAGCATATAGATCTTAATTCTTGATATTTGATTGGACTTGCTTTCATGGGTTGAAGCCTTTTGATTTGTTAAAAGACTAACCTCGATGAAATTAGAGGTGAACTCTGGCATATTGGAGGTTATGGCTTATGAATTGATGGGAACACCAAATAGTTCAGGACACTATATATTAATGTCACTTTAGATTCTTTCAAGATTCATGGAATAATTAAATCTAAGATCTTAGTATTCACTTTGTGAATTAGTTGATAATTTTGTCTAAATGGCTATTGAGAACAAAATTATCGACAACATTATTCCTTGATAGAAAGATGGTAACTTAAAGATAAATAGGTGTTGGAGGGGTATTACGATAATTTCACCTATCCAACTACGGCATTGTATAGGGATTCTATGTGTGGTATAGAATACACTAGATGGATCAGTTAATCAAGGTTAGTTGATTGAATCTCTATAAAAGGCATGACATCTAATCTAAGAGTACAGTATTAGGCCTTTAGTGGAGTGTCCTCTTTACTAATAATATTTATATAAATACCATAATAAGAGTTATTATGTATTTATCATATTATTGGAGATTAGATTATTTGGAGCCCTTAGGTCCCTTGTCTAACTCAATAAAGCTCATTAATTAGTTGGTGGTATTTGTGAAATTAGTTTCATAAAACTGTATAAAATAATGATTCTACACAGAAGTTGGTATTTTTATAAATACGTTACATGAGTTGGACATATTTATAAAAATACACCCAAAACCCAAATTGGAGAACAAGCCCAATCCTAGTTGGACTATAGTTAGCAGTTTTTGGCCTCATATATATAAGATACATGAGAGAAAAAACTGCACAGTAACTCTAAGAGAGCTACATGCATAAGGCACACACAGAGAGAGAGAATTTGGCCAACCTAAGGCTAGAAATGAGAGAAAAAATTTCCGGCAACCTCACACTCTCATCTTACGTCTCGATATTCCAAAAGATCAAGAAGGTATTCTTAATCGTTCTCCAACGAAGGATTCAACTTGGTGCCCACTCACTTAATCAACCAAGAGCAAGAGCATAGACAAGAAGATCTAGCGTTAGAGGTCTGATCACCATCAACAAGGAGATCAAGGAGGAGCACGCTACAAGAGGTGAACCCTAATTTTATCTCTAGGGTTTATGCATCTAGATTTGATTTATGTTATGCATGATCCTATATATAATATATGCATATTATATAGTTATGAAAATATGTTTTCATATAAAATTTTAAAACCTAAATTCGCTATTTTTCCGTTACGTTCATGATGTGATCATGTGTTTTCAATAATTTGCATGCATCTATGATTTTGTCCTAAGTATTAAGCAATTCCAGCATAAGGTTCTCAAAGATGACAGATGATCCACTATAAGCCATTTAATATTTAGTCTTATTGATCAAACTCATAACTCTTACGAGGCCTACGACAGCGAGCAACTGCATTTCAAGGATGGCAGATTTCAAGACTTGAAGGTGATAACCATAATTAGAGGCTTCCCCAGATTGAGTTCAGTGATTATCAATAAGTGTACATTGCCATTAAAGCTATATGATATGGCAGATGATTTTGTGTAACGCCCTAAGTCCTACATCGGGTATACTCTGAGAATATCATAGGTATTTAAGTGATGGTCTATGAGCCCAAAAGTATCTTCAAGCTAGTATTCTTGTGTGAGGCCCAGTGGTGTTACATTTAGTATCAGAGCCGATACAGTTCATACCTGTGTGGGCCTTAGAAGGCTACCACGGGCCGGAATCATGGTGAATGTGGACTCTGCCCATAGGGGTTTTATGTGGGCTATTGAATGTGGACCCCCTAACGAGGACGCTAAATCCTTAACGGGGAGAGATTGTAACGCTCCAAGTCCCATATCGGGTATATTTTGGAAAGATCATGGATATTTAAGTAATAGTCTATGAGCCCAAAAGTACCTTCAAACTAGCACTTTTGGGTGAGGCCTAGTGGTGTTACATTTGGTATCAAAGTCGACCCACTACATACCTATATGGGCCTTGGAAGGCTATCATGGGATAGAATCGTGGTGAATATGGACCCTACCCATAGGGGTTATATATGAGCTATTAAATGTGGACCTCCTAGCGAAGACACCAGGCCCTTAATCAGGAGAGATTGTAACGTCCCAAGACCCATGTCGGGTATGTTCTAGGAAGATCATGGGCATTTAAGTGATAGTCTATGAGTCCAAAAGTATCTTCGAGCTAGCACTTTTGGGTGAGGTCCAGTGGTGTTATATTTTAGACTAAGTATGGTACCAAATGGACACCATTATTATCCTATGGTTTAATATAGATGTTCGTTTCTATTACTTATGTGATGGAGAAAAACGTTATGACGTATACCTTCTTCGTTTATTAATATAACATGTTCAAAGATATTGATTAATTAACTAGTTCAAAGTGTCTAGCAGCTAGCTCAGTGAAGCCATTTTTGTTTGCTCTGTTTATATTTTTTTGTTGCTTATTTTGTCTTAAGGTTACCTTGAGCTATTAAATAAAATATTGTAACTACATATTTCTTTTTTTTTTCTTTCTTATTATTATTTACTAGTTTATTGTTCTTCATCTTGATATTAAAAGAGAACCGGAGAGTTTGGTGGGTTGGATCAACCAAAAAATATATATATCTACATATATATATATACCATATTGCTAAATAGAATATCCCTAACGCAAATTATATATTTGGGTTAAATTTATTTATTAGGCAGCTTGAACTCGAATTGGCCTGAATTTTGAGTTTGGACTTAACATTATCTCCCAAAAAAAATAGCCTAAAAATATGCTTGAGCTGGGACTTTCTATTGATGGCCTTTGTTCTCTATATGAGCTATTATTATGTTATTTCCCTATCTTTTGCATTGCATTAGTACTATTCTTATAAATAGAGCTGGCAATTCGAGTCGGGCCTAACGGGTCGGCCCGTGGCCCGTTACCGCAACCCTCAAGCTAGCCTGTTCATGTGCAGGCTGAGCCTGGTCCGACCCCAGGGTCGTGCTAAGCCCAGAATTAAGGGCCCTTGTTGTAAGGAAAAAAAAAAATTGGGTCGAGCACCGACTAGCCCGTTCTGACCTGTTTCTGGTCGGATTCGGCCCGACCCAGTCTTCGCCTGCCCAGGAGCTCAACGGGCTCGGACTGGGTTCTTTTTTTTCTTTTGTGGTCCGGGCCAACCTGATCTAGTCTGTTCGCCCCTTAGAGCCCGTTATAGACGGCTCGGCCTGCCCATTTTACCACCTCTACTTACAAATGACAAAAGCTCAAGAAGAGAAGTGACAAGTTTTTATGGACCGTATGGACTGCTATAATAGTGGTGGGCCAATTCTCCGAAAATATGTAACATTGTGGGGCCAAAATTAATAAATCAAATTTTAAGTAGGCCTATCTGATAATTCCTTGCAATTTTTTTTTCTTCCCCTCGAAATGTCTAATAATTCCACCTTATCATTTTGGGTTTGGTATTCTCAATCCCATGTTCCGGTTCCTAAAGTGGCATTGAAACGTAATTTCCGGAAAAAACTAAGGTTATTTTACATTGTGAAGCAGTTGGTTATATACTCGAGTGATAAAATCGAAATCAAAATCAAAGGAATCAGTGTGTTTTATCCGAAGCAATGGCGGTGGTGGTCCGTTGCTCTTGCTTCCTCACTCGCCCCAGCGGCTCCCGCCGATCTCCACCGTCCGATCAACTCTCCGCCGTCAAATCCTATCTTCCCGGTCAGTACTCCTGTATAATTATTATTATTATTGTTTTTTATTTAATTGCTTTTGGGTGGAATAGGTGGTTAATGCATCTAGATATTTGATTATTGATTTTGGGTAATGTTTATATGGTTTGATTCAGGAAAGTTAGCTTCATTTTCATATAAGGTAGAAAAGCTTAAATCATTATTCAAAGATACTGGCAATGGAGTGTTAGAGGTATCCCATATGGTAGCACCACCAACTTCAACCTCAATTTGTCAGGTATGATGGTGAGTCACCCATCAGCTATTTCCTCCATTTAAAGGTCTCTACATTTCGAGTGTTATTATAACATTCTTTTTTACACTCTTTCTTCCGTCTCACTGCGTTATTGTCGTGTAGTGTCTAAGCATAAGAATAACACTCTGGAGAGTGTGCTAGCACTCATATTAGATTTAACATTGATAATAATGATAAGTAAGTGTTGGGGCGGTTTTCCCAACTGTATTCGTGTCTCTGCTGATTCTGACCGTGTCCAATATCTGAGTGGATCGGAGGAGCCCCGGGAGTACCTGCAAAGACTCTCCGATGCCTAAGTCAGATATCGGCTCCAAGGAGGATAGCAGGGAATGGAAAGAATTGTCTACCTCTTTGCTGCGGTGTGTGCAGTATTCATACCTCTGGAATTGGGATCCAATTCCGAGGTTTCTTTTTCGGCGCCGTAGCTATCTCCCGAAATCACGGGCTGAGATTGGTACAGTTTTCTCCCTGTCACCAGCTCCAATATGAGTCCTGACATGGTGCGGCGACTACAGTTCCGCCGTTCTCCCAGGAGAGTGCATTTAATGCGCACACTTACCCAGGATTGCATTAAATGCCTTGTCTGGGTCTAGAATTGCTCGTTGCCCCCGAGGGTCTTCTAGCGGAAGACAGACCCTTGAGGCTCCCGACCCCCAGCTGTCGGAGCGGGGGTCTGGTTGGGCTGAGTTGGGCCTGTCTTGGGTTTGGGCAGGCCCTGCTCAGGCCAGCTTCGGTAGAGGGCCCAAATATCCCCACGTGAGGCGCCCGTGGCGTTTGAAAGGTTTCTCCGCCCACGTGGAGCACGTTCTAAAATCGGGTCCCACAGTAAGTATCACAGTCTGATTCATGAATTGCATGCCAAAGAGATTTGAAGCCCGTGTATCACCAAGTTCTACTAAATGGCAGGCATTTCTGCCTAGTCCTGTAAACATATGGATTTTTCTGTCATTTTACCAACATTATCATCTTTATATCTTTAATGCAAAAGAGATGTGACGCCATTAGTTTTAAGAGAAAAATTGCATACGGTTTAAGTTCTTGTCATAGGTTAAATATCCTTTTTTCTTACGTATTAAGGGCCTCTTAAATAATGGTTTATACCCATGTTGGTATCTTTCGCTTTAGCAGGGAAACAATCAGGTCAATTTCCCGGCGGTGGGATTTTTCATTAGCAACGCTTTGATGTTCACTGCACCTTTTAAAGCTTTGGCAGAAACATGTGAGGCTGATAACTCTCTCTTCAACATGCCTGTGCTGTTAGCTGTAGCCCTTGTTGGGGCTACTGTTGGAGGTAAGGGGTTGCATTCTTTCTAGTGTATGTTTTACACAATATGGAGAAGGGGCTGCTCAGTGTATCTGCTTTGTTTCAATGTCCATTGAAAAATACGAACATGAAATGAATTTTATGTTGGATGTGAAGTTAAAAGTTTCAAGTAGAGAGAGAAGTGAGATTTATAGGTACTCTTGTTCTGTTCAGGACCTTTGTTCTTGATGATCTAGTGCTGTATGATTGATAGGATTGCTTGCTCGGCAAAGGAGAGGAGAGCTAGAGCGATTGAATGAACAGCTGCGGCAGATAAATGCAGCTCTGAGAAGGCAAGCGAAAATCGAGTCTTATGCCCCAGCCTTAAGTTATGCTCCCATTGGTGGGAGGATAGCAGAGAATGAAGTGATAGTTGATTCAAGGAAGCAGGAATTGATTTCTCGTTTGAAGGCTGGGAAGAATTTTTTGAGGAATCAAGACCCAGAGAAAGCATTCTTGGAATTTAAGACAGCTCTTGAGCTTGCTCAAAATTTGAAGGACGCTATTGAGGAGAAGAAGGCAGCGAGAGGTTTAGGTTTGTTTCTATTCCCTTTTTGCTCATTATTTTTCTGCAAGCCCATGTACGTAACAGCTGAAAATTAATAAGGGTCATTTGCAATATATTTTAGAACAATATTTAGCAAATTTTATATTTTATTACACAAGGCTTACACTAATTTATTTATCACAATATCTCTCTGATTCCATCATTAGAAAACCTATTAATATAAAACAAAATCGTGATTTTGATTTCATTCTCGTTTTGGCGTCTCAGGAGCTTCGCTTCAAAGACAAGGCAAGTATCGGGAGGCCATTAAATACCATTCCATGGTGTTGGATATCTCCGAACGCGAAAGAGAGGATTCAGGAAGCACAGAAGCTTATGGAGCAATTGCTGACTGTTATACCGAGCTCGGAGATCTCGAGCGTGCGGCAAAATTTTATGATCAGTACATTTCGAGACTGGAAAAAGACTAATAAGCTCAATTAGCAGACTGTTCAATTCAACTAGACACTGTCGAAGGTTTAGTATTTAGTAGAGAAATGGTGTGGATGACTCGTCACCGACACTAACCTGCGGATCTTCTCAGTTTTAATTGTGTTTTTCAATGTGTAGGAAGCTCTGAAACTCTCCGTTTGGATAAAGATTTAATAGGAATTCAGTACGTTTTATGACAAATCTTAATTAAAATAAGAAAAAATAAAGTCGCATAGGATTATAAAGAACCTGTTTGATTCAACCATTCAATTTCATTCCAAATTTGATTCAGCTATTCAATTCAATTCAAATAAAAAACCCGTTAAACATGGATGTTTATGTTAACAATTTCAATTTTTTTTTTTCAAATAATCTTTTAAAATGAGTGTTTGTTTCAATATTACATTTTTTTCATTCAAATAATCCATCAATCACAATAATCATTAGAACGGACTTTTTGTGTCTTGCAATATAAATGAAGTGTGTTTTTGGATAATTCATTCTAATATCTCCCATTCTAATTACAATCCATTTCACTTTATTTCACTTCAAATATATCTCACTCCAATTATGACTCATTCCAAAATTTCTAATTCAACCAAACATCCCACAATTACCTGAAATACGGAACAAAAATGGAAAAGTGGGACTACAGGCGGTTTACAACCAATTATCAGCTTAAATGTTCCCCAAAAAAGCAAAAAATAAAAATAAGAATAAAAAATGAAACCCTACTGTTGTTTATACTATATCCAACTCCCTCTGATAATCATAAACCACTCATAATAACAAAGTATGACAAAATCATACACGATACACATCCATTCAAATAGCAATCACATATGGGTGACAACCCCACCCGAAAAAGGATGAAAAAAAGATGTTACCTAAAGGTTTAATAACTCAGAGAAACCTGCATTAGACAGGAAATATATAGGGATTACAACATTATATTTATTCATTACTGGTAGTACATGAGCTGCTGAGCAGCAGCAACATTCTGAAATCCCCCATCATATATAGCCTGGCTTGCTCCAGCGGCACCCATCCCCATTGCGGCCTGCTTAAGAGGATGCTGTCCTTGTGGATGCATGAGGGCATGGATGCCGCCCATCTTGCTCATTGCTAGCTGCCTCTCATAGGCCAAGATGTCAGTGGATAGGCCAGGTAATGGAGCAGGAGCAGCAGGAGGAGGGAGTGGGTTTGAAGCTGTCCCTGGTGGAGTAGGCTTGCTTCCCCAAGAGCACTGCAACCACAAAAGAGGACGCACCAATTCATTAAGAACGAAACATAAAATAATAATAACAACAATAATTTGTACAAAACATCTTCAAATTCAAATCAAGTTGATGCATCTCTTATTATCATTTTACCAAAACAATAGAATCTTTGTCCATAAGCAAAAGCACACCTTAATTTGTCGTCCACATAGAAGCGATTGGGTATTTCCCATCTGAATAGCCAGAGCTGCCTCAGTATGATTACTGTACCTCACAAAACCAAAACCTTTATCACGCTGAACTCGGACCTCCTCAAGTACCCCAGCACCAAGTGCATGAAAGTGACGATGCAAATCAAGCTGAGTGACCTGTAAATTAGACACCCAACAAAATGGCGGTTCTGATTATATTTGCGTTGAAACTTCCATGAGCTAACAACACCACCTATACGACTCAAACATTTTCATTTTCAAGAAGTGTAGCAAATTTTGGACTACGTAGAAAACGTCACTCCAGTTCTGTAGCTAATAATGGCAAGATGTTTAAAACCAAGTTCATTTGAATCAGTTCTATTACTGAAGTGAACATGCATATCCGATTTTCACCAATAGCATAAAGTAGTAGCAAAAAGGGCCGAGAAAATATGGACGCGGTTACTTGCCTCAGGCGCAAGATTTCCAACATACACGGTAGTATATTGAGGGTTGTTTTCTGGAGCGTCACTATTTGTTGCCTCCTTACCATCTTCTGCACAATCAAAATGATAAAAATATAAGCTTAATTTTCAAAAACATAGCCATCTGTTTACCAAGAAGACAAAGGACTGAGGTAAGAAGACATTTTGAATCTTAGTATGTTATTCCAATTTTAAATCAACAAAATAGCTATAACACATGAAAAAGCAAAAGTCTGGAAACCTTAAAGTAAATAAGTTTGTACTGAGCTTGAAAGTAGTAATGATGCATAATTGAACAAAGAAACAGAAATCTTCGACTTTCCACATATTCAAGCAAAATTATTATTATGCACACCCTCTCTAAAACTAGAACTATTAAGAAGCTAGGAATTACTCACCTGATGAGCCATTTGTTAGTTCTACCACACTTTTGGCATCTGAGCTCTGCTTGTCCTCATTAGAAACAGCACCTTTTGTAGCCCAGTTACATCTTATCTGTCTACTACCAAGCCACTTACCTGAAAATGAAGCAAAGAAGCATCAGCTCAATGGACGAGGAAAATACTGGAAAAGGATTAGTGTCTCAAAATTTCACAACAGCTGCTGTCGATCACAGAAAATGTTCAACAATATCTAATACTAAAGAAAAAAGAAAAATTTATGTGCCAAATTGCAATCTGTATTAAAGTATTTACTCTTTAACACATTTTGGGAAGTTCAGGAAAATATCTGTATTCAGTACCACAACTTACGACAGGAAAATAGCTAAAACCATGATATTAATTTAAAGAGGGAAAATAGACAATAGATAATAAAAAATAATAGCATCATTCTCACCAGTTAAGTCATTTATTGCACTTTGAGCATCCTGAAACGGCAATGCAACAAATTGATGAGAATCAATATAGGCAAAAAAGTGAAAGAAATGAATAAATAAACAAGTCAGAAGGCAAAAATGAAAACAATACAATACCTGTTGGTTCCGGAATGAAACAAACCCAAACCCTCTTGACCGCCCAGTCTTCTGATCCCACATAACCCTTGCATCTCTAAAACAGGAAATGGTGAAATTAGAGGCAACTATGAACCCAGTAACAAAGCAAGGTAAAGATTTGCAGGTTTTTTTTAATATGTAAAAAAGAAATAAACAAATAAAACAATAGAGGCACTGTCACTGGCTTAGGGTACAACAATTCTGTAAGCAGTTAAGCACGTAACAAACAGTCATCGAAGAATTAAAATGGAGCAGGGTGCTGAGGCTTACGAACAACTGGGATAAACAGAAAAGCACGCAAACAAGGTAGCATCAGTAACCTCAGGGCTGAGATCACCAACAAAAATGTTGAAATGGCCTGCACGTCACCACAAATAAATGTCATAAAGCAGACACAAAAGCGAAAGCATTCAAAAACCAATTTCAATAATTAAGCACGGTAGTTACAAAACAAACATTAATGGACCTGATGTATCCTCCCTCTGACCGCTAGCATATGCCCAGTTTACTTTGATGGGCTGCCCGAACCTGAATCACATCATTAAGATGTAAGCACAAATCCTCCCAAATAGACCAACAAGAATTGTTAAAGAGTTTTACTTACAGATGCCTTCCATTGAGAGACAATATGGCAAGGGCAGCTGATCTACGGTCAAAATAATGAACAAATCCATAGGATGACTGCGTGACATAGAAAGAAAACCCATGAATTAATATGAAAACAAGATAGTAAAACTAAGTCAAGAAACTAGTACACTAAAAAGTTCAAATTCTTCAACTACAACAAAGACTTCTTCTGAGGACAGAAAGGAAGTCAATACAATAAACCTGAAAAGGGAAAGAAAAGTACACAATTATGTATACCTTTTCCTTTCTTATAAGCTTGCAGCCTTCAACAGCACCAGTACTTGCAAAAACCTCTTGAAGAAGAGGTTCTGTTACCTGTGTATGAATGTTTCCAACGTACCTGCAATTTCTCAAAAATAAAGAGACTGGAAGTTTTAAAAAAAGAAGAGAAAAAAAAAAAAACAAAATAGATGAAGCCATAAGTAATTGCCCTCAACTGTGCAAGAAAAAAGATAATGTAAATAGTTAGTTAACAAGATATAGAAGATTTTTTGACAGAAAGGGTAACTAAGAAATTGTGCAACAACTGAAGATATGGTTAAATAGACTTCTGGAATTTAGTACAAATTGAAAACACCAGATTTACGCGTGATAAATACAAAAACATGTTCTTAAGCTACATAAGCATGCAGGTGGCCAACAAACATAAAAGAAAGCCCACCCAAAAAAGGAAAAGAAAAAGAAAAAGAAAAAGAAAAAGAAAAAGAGATAAGTAAAAAGATGGAAGATTTTTTGACAGAAAGGGTAACTAAGAAATTGTGCAACAACTGAAGATATGGTTAAATAGACTTCTGAAATTTAGTACAAATTGAAAACACCAGATTTACGCGTGACAAATACAAAAACATGATCTTAAGCTACATAAGCATGCAGGTGGACCAACAAACATAAAAGAAAACCCACCCAAAAAAGAAAAAAAAAAGAAAAAGAAATAAGTAAAAAGATGGCTAAACAAACACTCACACACTGCGGCAACTACTTGGATCAAAACCAGGAGGCAGATTTCCACTTGGGATTGGCTCAATCTGCAAAATAAAAATGTAAAAAGAAAAGAAAAGAAAAAAAAATAGAAAATAAACTAAAAGGTTCCTACTCTATCTACCCAACCAGGCGTGTTGCAAACTAAAAACAAAAAACCAAGCCTGAATAGCACAAAGAACCATCAACACTTCAACGCCAGGAAAGAAGTGAGACACTCAAATCAAACTGCATGTGATACACCAAGACGATACTTTTCAATGAAAAATCAATAGGCAAAATCACATTTTCCTATGCTTAAGTTTAAAAATTGTTCTAAAAACTCTTCTGGAACTACGAATGCTGAACACTTCGCAAAGGTGGTAACACATTGACTTCATAAGAATATCATGTAGACATAAATAATACACAATCTTTCCTTTAAGAAACCACCCACCCCCCCCCCCCCAACCAAAAAAAAAGGAAGAGATCAATTTTAGTATCATAAATTCACAATCAGGTCCATCAAATTCCCAAAATCATAAATCAAGAGGATGAACTACAACAAGCATATTACAAATCCTGAAGTGGAAGAACTTAAAACTTCCTTCATTAATTTAGAAGTTCAGCAAATATCCAGAAGTAGAAGAATGAATATTCATATAGATACAGCGTTTGAGTCTAGCAACCCACTAATACTATGACCTTTTTTTTTTGCTCAAGAGCATACGTTAAGAAAAAAGTTCAAGAAGCTATTTACAAGTTCTTTTTAATTAAAAAAGAAAAAAGAAAAAACCCCACAAAATCAAACCCGACATTTGCAAGTGTGGTTACACTAATCACAGACACAAGCATCTCATTACTTAATACTCACACGTCTCGAGCAATTTGCACTTACACATGCGGCAAGAAAAATAATGAAGCGATGTTAAGGTTTTAAATACATCAAAATAAAAAAATTAAAAAAAAAAAAATGTTCGGTGTGAAGGTAGATGACAATAACGGGACACTCATAAACTTCCAGAATTCGTTTAATGAAGTATGAAATTACGAAATAACACATTAAAATGAGAAATTCTGTCATCAAATCTTACAAACAATTCCCAATTCATTTGTTGCAAAAATTTTTTTTTTAAAAAAAAAAAGGTAAGCAAGCAAGGCAAAAACAAGCTTTTGGGAAGAAAACAAAACAAAGAAGCCACACTTCCAGAGCCTCCTACAACTAGAAACTCGAAGAACACTAGAGCTCCAAATTGTAACAACACAACATAATGGTAACATATAAACTACCCAACACGAACGCATAGAGCGATTAGTAGTGTCAAATCCAGAACCCCAATGCCCAGATTATTATCTAGACCATTGATAACATAACACCCAAAATCTTTGCTGAAACAAGCTATACGAATCTATAGTTCTCAAAACATCACTCCCTAAAAATAAAAAGAAAAAAGAAAAGAAAAAATAGAACCCTAGAACTCACAATCCTACCCCTAAAACCACAATCAAAGGTCAAGATCAACACTAGGGAACAAAGCGAAATGAATCCCAAAAACTGAATCGTAATCAAACCGGTAAGCGCAGAAGCGGGAATTTAAAGAAGATTCGAATAGCCCGAACCTGAGGAGGAGCTAAGAGGCCTGGGTGGTAGATAGAATGTTGCTGAAGAAGAGCTTGTTGCATCAGAGCTTGCTGTTGCTGCTGCTGCTGCTGCTTCAGCCTCTGGTGCTGCATTTTCTCGGCGATTTTTCCCGAGAAAAAGCTCGATTTTCCCAGAAAGTTTGAGGTTAGGGTTCGAATAAGGGCCTCGAGGAAAATGACAGAGAGAGAGAGAGAGAGGGGACGCGCGTGAGGGAAAGGGGCCTCAGAGAAAGAAGAAAGTCTTAATGGCTTCAGGTAAATATAGAAGGATCTTAATCTGAAGCACTATGATATGGTTACGGTGCTGTGAGGCTCATTCTTCAATGACCAATAGATACTTGACAAGTGGTCCGTGCTGAATATGAATTGGTTACTTTTACTTTTTCTAAAAAGAGGAAAAATATCGAAAGTAACTATAAAAGGGCGTATGTGTATTGTATTAGGCCCAAATGAGGGAAAAAAAAAGGAAGGAAGAAACTGTCTAGTATTTAATTAAAGAAGGGTGTTGACACTTAATGATGCCAAATTTACTTACTGTTAGTGTATTTGTTTTTAATTAATTCATTATACTGCGACATGACACGTCATCTTCAAAAAGATGAATCCCTATCTAAAGAAAATTCACATACGTGATGCATAATTTTTACTTCAATTATATTCGCTAGTAAAAAAATATTACATGATACCAATCCAGTTAGTAGTCAGTCATTAGACTCATTACTGTTCAAGCATTATCAATACTAAATGACATTGAAACTCATTACTAATTATGTTGATAAAGTGTCTTAAATCTTTAGTGGAGATTTGAGACTCTAACTCACAAAATAAAACAAGAACTACAACAGTAAAACGTCGATAAATGAATGTTTGATAAATTAATAATATTACTTAAACAATAAAATCTTTATATCCTGACTCGGGCCAATGTATAAAATTAATAAGTAAAAATTAAGCCATGTATGGCGTTTTTCAGAAAAGAATTTTAAAAAAAAAATATGGTGGACTCAGCTTTTTCTACATCTAGTATAGTATTTTTTAGAAAAATATCACTTTTAAAAAATATTTTTAAAAAAATTTCATTTTTTAAAATAGTAACTAATAACTTGTAACTAGTTTTCAAGTACTGATAATTAGTAACTAAATATATTTATAACTGGTATAACTCTGGTAATTAGTTACTGGTAACCAGTTTTCAAATATTAGTAACTAGTAATCATTAAAAAATGGTATTATTCTAAAGAAAAAGGGTACATGAATTGGAAAAAAAAATTATCCACTGTATTTTCGTAATTCTTTTTTATTTTTGTAAGTAGAAGTGTTAGAATTCTAATTAATAACCCTACTAAATGAGTAAGATAATAATTATTTTTCAAATCCTTTAGGACCTATTAAAAACATAAATTAATAATTGATCAAATACGTAAAATAAATGATATATAAAATCTGTAATATTAAGGAACTTTATTCTTGAAAACTTTTATTTTCTCAATTTAAAAATCTATTCCAAAATATGCATCTAAAATCATTTATTTTTTCTTTATATTTAAACTAAACTCAATATCATCCTTAATCTTTTATAAAGGATGCAGCACATTTGATACATAAAATGTTTTTATTTCATATTGTAGCAAGTAGTTAGATTTGGGTAAAACAATGTACATAATACGTCATTTTACATTATTTTTGTAACACATTATATCTCATACATAAATCTCTATAGCAAAAAAAAAAAAAAAAACACTACATGCAATTAAAATATAAAACTCTTCTTAAATTAATAATATTCATTCATCAATAAATAAATAATCTTTTTAAAATAATATTTATTGCTAGTCCCAACAATATTAATTTATAGAGGTAGACTACGCTCGCTCTTAAGAAATTTACGTCTAGTATCCGTTTTTTAAAGCTTTTTTCATAATTACTAGCTTTTAATTTTTCTTTTAAAAATACTCGTTATGGCCCATATTTCATATAAGAAATAAAAGTGGTCCACATTTACAATATAAATTTTATCCATGAGGTATACATTTTATATATAAAATACGAACGCTATACATTTTAAAATGTGTGCTAATTTTTAGTGCAAATTAATTTATGAAATGTAGACCACAGTATATACTTAATGCATAAAATATATACTGTGGTATATATTTCATATGTAAAATAACGGTGGTCTATATTTCTCTAAAAAATGATATAAAAATAGGTATTTATAAAATAAAATATGAAATAGGTATTTATGAAAATATCATTTTAAAACGGGTATTTATGAACTTTTTCCCTGCTCTTTGATCAAAAGTGAATCCATGTACTTAATGAACCCATCGCCCAAATAGGCCCAATGCGTGACTCAAATGTCAAGCCCGTTTTAGAAAGGAAAGTAGGGAACTGAACCTGACTAGGAGTAAATTGGGCCTAAAACTTTTATAAAAAAGGGTTTCTTACACTTATACCTATAAAAAATGAAAAGAATTACAAAAATACGGAAGTCACAATTTTTTCCAGTTTTCGTACGGTTTTAATTAGGAAAATATCATTTTTGAAAAAATATTTAGAAAATTACCACTTTTAAAATAGTTACTGGCTACCAGTTTCTGGAAACTGGTTACTGGAAACTGGTTACCAATTATATATCAGTTATAAATATTTTCGATTACTAGTTACTAGTTTCTGGAAACTGGTTACTAAAAACTAGTTACTATTTTAAAAAGTGGTATTTTTATAAATATTTTTTAAAAAACGGTATTTTTCTAATAAAAACCGTACCGCACTGTGAAAAATACAAAAGCACCGTATTTTTCTAATTTTTTTTCAAAAATACCGTATTTTTTCTAATTTCCCCTATATATAATGAGATTTCAGTATTATCATATGTTAGTTTCCATTTGCTTGAATATTACCATAATATTAGCTGGTCACGAAATCAAAGTATCATAAATTTATGACTTTTTTGGAACCATAAATATTTTGAGTACCGATTTCTAATATAGTGATTATCTATTATGAGACTTCTAAAGTTATTCTATATAACCCATAAAAAGGTTTTATCCCAAAACACTACTAGTCAGGTCTATTTTTAAAAATCACGTGTCCAAAATGGAAATCCACTCTAATTTTCATTCAAGATATAGCAATAAATGCGTTTCTTTCAGAGAAAACTAGATGGATGACCTTTTTTTTAAATTGATTTAAATAGATCTCCATGTTTTTTTTTTTTTTTGATAGAAAATAGATATCCATGTTTTAAAAGTTACAATAAAATCCTTTTAAAAAAAAGTTACAGCAAAATGTCAAAATCTTTTAAAATTTCACATATGGAATATGTTGTATTTCTATTTTTTTCATTAAGTGAGTTTGATAATATTAGGGAAACTACATCAGATGCCCCTTTTTTTGACACTTAGTGTCAATAAATATCCATTTCAGTCTTTTGTACAAATATGCCCACATCTTAATCAGTTAATTTATTTGTTCCAATTTTACTCAATCCCTAGATACTCACACTCATACACACTCCCAGACTTCTCTTCCTCCACATGACTTATAGAACTCTAATACCCACTCATCTTTCCAATCAATAATTTAACCAAAACTTACTCTCAATATTTACAATATACATTTATATATATACATATATATATATATGGCACCAATCCAGTAGGTTTTTTTTTTTTTTTTTACCTATGTATAGATATCAATTTAGCCAATGAAAATTTTTTTTGCACATTTTTTTATATTAAAAAGTAAGAGAGAGAAATAGCATTAATTATGCACATCATTATAGATTTTGGATCACCATTAGATGGTGATCTAATGGCTAAAAAAAAAATACCTAATGGTGATCTAATGGCTAAAAAAAAAATACCTACACATAGGTAAAAAAAAAAAAAACCTAATATATATATATATATAGGTTGTCAATCCATTAGGTTTTTTTTTTACTTATGCATAGAAATTTTCTTTTAGCCATTGGATCACCATCTAATAATAATCCAATAATCATAATGATGTGCATAAAAAGACGTGAATCATTAATACTAAATGATTAGTTAGTCCTTTATTTTAATTATAAAGGAGTCTATTCAATTTTGACATGACAGCTTGTCTTGTTCATTTGTTGTTTACATTTCTTTCTTTATTTTTCTAATATTTTACTAATAGCTGTCAAATTTTTTAATTTCTATCAGGTTCTTATAACAAAACAACAGTATTTTTTCCAATATTTTACTAATTACGATTTTAGCTGTCAAATTTTTTAATTTCTATCAGGTTCTTATAACAAAACAAAAGTGTATATAGTTGTGTTGAGCTCAATGATCAATTCAGCATCAACAAAAGAGATGTCAAGGACAATTTTCTTTTTTTTTTTTTTTTGCTCTGGAAAAGAAATTTATTAATCACAAACAAGTTTGGTAGCCACAGAGGGGGCTACCTCCCAAAAAGAAAAGATCCCAGAAGTATCTAGTCTAAAAGCCCATGCAGCAAGACTATTAGCACCAGCATTAAAACGCCTAAGAATCCAACTTACTGAAAACTGTCCCTGGAACCATAAATGAAAAACGAAAAAATAAATATGAGACAAAGACCAATCTGATGTTTTGTGATTGACTAGAGCCTTCACTATCTCTTGACTAGAGCCTTCACTATCAAGGACAAGTTTCGGTTCTGAATAAGTTAGAAGCATGAGTAAAATCTGCTCATCCAGATTTTTTAGCTTTTCAAAATGGTTGTGCGGAAATAATATACTTCCAAAAGCTATGTGCTAGGCAGCAAGTTATAAAATAACTTGACATAAAGTAGGTTTACCAAACATAGCTGAAATTATTTCATAAAGGATAGTACTACATGTCTCAACTTTTATACCAAATTTTTTGTACCAACACATGTGCTATGTAAGTTGTCACTATCTAATTGGTGTGTTAATACTTACCATAAATAGAATAAACATTTTCACCATTGAGTGGTGACAAATTACATGTCACATGTATTTATATTAAAATTTTGGTACAAAAATTGATACCTCAAGTATTATCGTTTCATAAATATCATCATGAGTTGTAAAAAACCTAGCACCAAGTCATAGCAAATTGTTAGTTGCTGATATATTTTTCCGGCCCTTATTAGAAGAATAAATGAGTAAGAAGTTATTTGTGAAATACTGGAACTAGGTTAGAATAGTGTGCTGAATGATTTGTTAGGTTTTAGATGCTAAGTTCGAATCCACTTTTCGAAAAAAAAGTTAAAAAAGATGTATCTTAGAATTTGAGTAATTTATATTCATTTACTCTATAATAATATTTATAGGTGATCCTTTTCTTTTTATTTATTTATTTATTTATTTTCGTTTACTTATTTATTTTTGGTGGAGATGATCTTGCAGCTGTTTGTTTATAGTTACTTCGTTTCTTTTTTTTTTAAATTAAAAAAAGGGAGAGAAAAATTGAAATACTTCTTTGGTTACCGATTTAATAAGTAGGAATATCCTTGTTTGGTTCAAACTGGGGCCACTGTCACTTGTTTCTTTGCCTAATTCTAAGTTTTTTTGGATAAAATATGATTTCATTAAAAAAAAGGCCAAAAGGCCACCAACTACATCAAGAAGAGAAGTCCACTGAGTGTGATCCTGACAAACAGAACCAGGCACTTCAGTAAGAGCCAGGTCCCCAAAAGAGCTACGAGCATATGCCCATGCCCCAAGGTTATGGGCAAAATAGTTACAAAGTCGAAGCACATAGGTTACAACTAGATTAGAAAAGTGGGGCGCAATATCATGCATTCGAAGAAATATATGCTCTGATTGCCAAAGTACCTCAGAAGACCCATTCCAGCCATTGACGAGACTCAAATAGTCAGATTCTATAACCACAGAGCTCCAATAATGAAACGTCCCGGAACTTGTTTGTACACGTACATCAGTTTCAAAGCCAAGTTTAAATAATTTAGAAAAGATTGACGTAGCTTAAAATACTTAAAACAGAAAATTATGTGGTAAAAAAAAAAAAATTTCTTAGGTATCTCTAGAAAAGTAGAAACTTTCTTTGGTTACTTTATACATTACAAACGGTATTGAAAGTAGATAAGTATTCCAAAATCACTCCGCCACTCTATTTACATAGCGGTATCAAAATATGGCCCTTCTTCCACAGCTTGTCAAAAGTGTCCATATACACAACCAAGGTAGGAATTTGGCATCCATTCACGTGCCCAAGCATCATCCTGCAATGTGAGACTAGTGAGTGATAACTCAGTAAGCAACATTATGCACAAATTTCTAAATTTAAAACAGATTCATATTAGGGCCCTTTGTGTATTACACAGCCTGGTTAGAACAATAGACCTGTCACTGAGCCACATAACATAACATACCATAACTGGCCATCACATTAGCAATATAGAGGTTTTTATATGAAAGCCACATTAACCTCAGTGTACACCAGAGGTCATCCCTATATTGCAGACATATT
>JXTC01000058.1:474324-491563 GCA_002914845.1 Trema orientale | reverse complement strand
TTGGAATTTGTGAACTTTATTAATTCTCTTCAAATATATAAACTAAAAAGAATATTATTCCTAGTTGGTATTAAAATAAAGAAATCAAATCCTTAACTTATTCTAAGTTACTACTATGCGTTTTTTTTTTTCTTTTTTTTTTTTGTATTAGTTTATCCTATTAATGATACAACTTTCAAACAAAACTTAATCATTTTAAAATATGTACACAAATTAAAGTTTAATAATATTCCTAGTTAATTCATGACAATTAAAATAACTAGTTTCTAATCACATAGTCACATAATTATGCAATGCAACATGTTAATTATTGGCTTGATAATTCATGAAAAGCTTGGGTGTAACAAATAATTATCACGAGCAAGCTGCAAACCAAGGAGCATTGCACTTGTCTCCGCTAGCATTGGCTCTGGATTGTGAGAAAGTTCTGTTTTCAGGGCTAGAATCCGTCCAAGGTGATCCCGCGCCACAGCTGCTCCAGCAGATTCCGTAGTCCTAACGGCAGCATCCACATTAATCTTTATCCATGGTGATGGAGGAGGTTCCCGGCACGTTTGGCGAGCAGGCTGGTTGCATGAGAGAGCCAGGTTATACGCATTAAAAGCGGCTTGGATAGAACGCACAATGGTCTCAATTTGAGAGGGAACTCCTCTATGTATCACCGAGTTCGTCTCCTTCCAAATTGCTTCAGTTATCAGGGCTGCCATTAGTAAAAATTCATGAGCATGTGGATGCTCCATAGTGAAAATCACACCATTAAACAGTTTATTTCTCCAATCCAACGCGTCAATACAACTTATCTCCTCAGTTCGAATTCCCCATTGAGTAGTAAACCAAATACTCCTAGCCCAAATACATTCCCAAAATAAGTGCACTGTTGTCTCTAGCTCCTCCCCACAAAAAGGGCAGTTCACTGAGGGTAGCTCATGAATTCCCCATTGCACTTGCCTCCGCACAATGGCCTAATTCTAAGTTTGGTTGTAACTGGGGCCACTGTCACATTTTGCCAAATTTTGAGGCATGTGATGAAATGTGTTTTTTTTTTTTTTTTAAATGAGTGATAAAAATGTGTTATTGTGATTGGTTCATTTTCAAAAAAAAAAAAACGTTCAGTATATTTTTTTTAATGAATTTCTTGAAATCCAATATTGTCCTTAATTAGAATGGCATTCTCCATACACTTACACATACTGATCATAAACAAAACTTAATCTTAATTTTCTAACTTTCACAAACATTTACTAGGCCTGGAAATTATTTTATATTGTACTTCAACAAATAGTAATTAAAAATCAAATACATTTTCCTTTTTTTTTCCATTGGAATATAATCAAACACATAAAAGTCATTGATCTCTCCAATTCATTAACAAAGTTAAAAATAAATCAAAATCGCCATCGAGGACCGGATGTATATACAACATATTCCGCCAAACAGAACTTGATTAACTTTTCAATCATATTCAAGGAGTTAACTTGAATAGCATTCGAAATTAATCTTTATAAAGGTAATTACAAAATTTGACAGTAAACACCAAGAGATCAAACCTATATATATATTTATATATTCAAGTGAGCCTTCTCTTTGGAGATATCTTCAGACTCGCCTTGTAATTCGAGTACTATAAAAATGGGAAAAGTAGAGTTGAATAGAGAGAATGATATAATAGTAAGTACAAATTATTACTATTAAAAAAAAGATATATATGTTAATAAAATCAAAAAGGATATCCAGTAAACCATACCCTAAAAAAAAATGGGGTATTTTTGTTCAATCCCGAGTGATATTTAACTATAAACCTTTGCTATATATTAGTCAGTCTTTTATTTTAATTATAAAGGAGTTTATTCAATTTTGACATGACAGTTGTCTAGCTCATTTGTTGTTTACATTTCTTTCTTTATTTTTCCAATATTTTACTAATTACGATTTTAGCTGTCAAATTTTTAATTTCTATCAGGTTCTTATACCAAAACAAAAGTGTATATAGTTGTCGACCTCAATGATCAATTCAGCGTCAGCAAAAGAGATATCAAGGACAAGTTTCGGTTCTGAATAAGTTAGAAGCATGAGTAAAATCTGCTCATCTAGATTTTTTAGCTTTTCAAAATGGTTGTGCTGAAATAAGTATATGTATGTGTCTTTCATTTTTTCAGATATTTAGGTGGATGAGTAATATTTTAAATTTGATTAAATAGATGTTCAATTTTTAAATTTTATAGTTAAATATTTAGGTATATATATTTTTACATTTAGTAGATATATTTATCTACTAATTTCAGTTACTGTACTGAAATATATTGCGTATATAATTTTTTATACTTGGTATATAAAATTTTATAATTAATATATAAACATATATAACGGACATTTTGCTATATATAACATTTGACAAATAGATAATTACTTAAATTGAGCTTAAAATTTGATCATATTTCTATAAGTCCCTTCACTTTCCAAATTTTTACCGAACAATATACTTCCAAGAGCTATGTGCTAGGTAGCAAGTTATAAAATAACTTGATATAAAGTAGGTTTACCAAACATAGCTGAAATTATTTCATAAAGGATAGCACTATATGTCCTAACTTTTGTACCAAAATTTTGTACTAACACATGTAGTATGTAAGTTGTCACCATCTAATTGGTGTATTAATACTTACCACAAATAGAATAAACATTTTCATTAATTGAGTGATGACAAATCGCATGCCATATGTGTTGGTATTAAAATTTTGGTACAAAAGTTGGTACCTCAAGCATTATAAAAGCATCATGTGTTGTAAAAAAACTAGCACCAAGTCATAGCAAATTGTTAGTTGCTGAAATATTTTTCCAGCCCTTATTAGAAGAATAAATGAGTAAGAAGTTATTTGTGAAATACTGGAACTAGGTTAGAATAGTGTGCTGAATGATTTGTTAGGTTTTAGATGCTAAGTTCGAATCCACTTTTCGAAAAAAAAAAAAGTTAAAAAAGATGTATCTTAGAATTTGAGTAATTTATATTCATTTACTCTATAATAATATTTATAGGTGAAAGGTGATCCTTTTCTTTTTATTTATTTATTTATTTTTATTTATTTACTTATTTATTTTTGGTGGAGATGATCTTGCAGCTGTTTGTTTATAGTTACTTCGTTTCTTTTTTTTTTTAATTAAAAAAAAGGAAAGAAAACTTGAAATACTTCTTTGGTTGCCGATTTAATAAGTAGGAATATCCTTGTTTGGTTCAAATTGGGGCCACTGTCACTTGTTTCTTTGCCTAATTCTAAGTTTGGTTGTAACTGGGGCCACTATCACATTTTGCCAAATTTTGAGGCATGTGATAAAATGTGTTTTTTTTTTTTTTTTTTTTTAATGAGTGATAAAAATGTGTTATTGTGATTGGTTCATTTTCAAAAAAAAAAAAACGTTCAGTATATATTTTTTTAATGAATTTCTTGAAATCCAATATTGTCCTTAATTAGTATGGCCTTCTCCATACACTTACACATACTGATCATACACAAAACTTATCTTAATTTTCTAATTTTCACAAACATTTACTAGGCCTGGAAATTATTTTATATTGTACTTCAACAAATAGTAATTAATACATTTTCCTTTTTTTTTTTCCATTGGAATATAATCAAACGCATAAAAGCCATCGATCTCTCCAATTCATTAACAAGGTTAAAAATAATTCAAAATCGCCATCGAGGACCGGATGTATATACAACATATTCCGTCAAACAAAACTTGATTAACTTTTCAATCATATTCAAGGAGTTAACTTGAATAGCAATCGATATTAATCTTTATAAATGTAATTACAAAATTTGACGTAAACACCAAGAGATCAAACCTAAAAAGAAAAAAACGTGCATCGTACATGTTACATGGGCTTAAACGAGAGTATATATAGTTAGGATTTGTCACTTTGCTTCCCAGAAAAAATAAATATACAAATATGGATAATTGATCTAGCATTACGCCTAAGTTTAACAATGATTAATGAGCTAATTAATTTAAATAAATCACCATAACTTGAGCTCTAGCTGCTCTGAACATTCACCAGCTTCCTGTGCTTGACCTTCATCTGCTGGCTTAGGAGGAGCTGCAACTACTGGCCGGTTATGATTCACTTGGTAAGGTGCTTTTGCTGCCACCCTGAAAAAAATAATAATTAATAACCCAAAAATATATAAGTGAAACATAATTCAAAGCTTAATTAATTTCCCAAACAAATTATTTTATATATATATATATCAAAGTATATTTTTACCTGTCTTTCCTCTTCTCTAAGAATCGATGAAGTGAGTTTCTTCTTGCAATAGGCAAATCTGTAAAATTACACAAAATTAAAAAAAAAAAATCGATGTCTTAATGTCATTTTTTGACACATAATTAATATCAATTTAAAAATTTTATAAAAAAAAAATAAATAAAGGGTAATTAAGTACCAGATCCATTGGCGGGTTCGGCTGTACCTTCTCGCTTGTTATTTTTCTGATCAGATTTGGGTACTACTGACACTGTGTTATTAATATTTGATTCCTCAGGAGACACATTAATGTTAATATTATTGGCTCCGGACTTGGTATTTGATTCATCATGATCAGGAGAAACATTAATATTAATATTGGCCGAATCAGTTTTCTCCTTGACACTAGTATTAGCAGCAGTAGAAACAGAAACAGAAACAGAAACAGGACCGTTTGCGTTTAAGCATCCTTTTCTAGCCAAACTGACGACCTCGTCCGCTTTATCTGACGGAAGATCGTTAAATACTAGGACTTGGCCGGCGTAAAATATGGTCATCTGTGCAGTTTCAGGTTTCGACGGCGTTAATGTTGTCGTTTTCCTAACATAAACAAACCAACAAAAAAAAAAAATTAATTTAATTTGTGATTAACATATAAAACTCAGAGAACTAAATGACGTTAAAAAATAAAAATAAAAATTCATGGCCGTATATATAGCCCTACATACATCATACGTGCATGATTTTTTTGTTCCCCTTATATACCCTTTCAAATAATTAAAATACGATTTTCAGGCTCCAGTCCAATCGTTTTTTCTTCTATTCCGGAGCAGGGTACTTCGGTAATTTCAATTGGGCCAAAACATGGAGGAGATATCACCAAAAAAAAAAAAAAAAGTTCCATCAAAAAATCGAGATGGAACTTTTTCCCCCTTTTCCTACTTTTCATTTTTTTTTTTTCACAAGTAATTTCTCAATTTGAGACACTAAAAATAAATAAATAAAAATTAAAAAAAAAAGGAATATACGCACCTTGGATCAGATTTGTTAGAAGAGTCTTCAATGTTTGAGGCAAGCTGCTTTAAAAAATTCGGATATTCAGTTTGTGTAGAACTCCCAGCTTGGTTTCCCATGTTGGCCAGGAAGTTCACAGTCGGAGCTGGAGCCCGAAACGTTTCTGGTTTTTCTGAAAGCATGTCGGCAAACCCAAAAATTAAAAACAAAAAAAAATGTATACAAATTAATTATATAAAAGACACAAAAAAAATAAATAAAATTTCCTCTTTTAGCCCCAAAAAAAATGAAACCCAATTCAGATCTTAGTTCTAAATCAACTCAAATAATAAACACAAATTTAAAAATAAAAAAAAAAAAAGAAAAAAGAAGAGCGTACCTTTGGATTCTGGTTTATTTCCGGGCATGCCGACCCCAATAGCTCTCTTCTCCCTCAAGAATTGGCTCAAAAGACTACACGTCTGAGCGAAATTGGACTTCTCAAGGGCCGCCTTTCGGGCTTTCCAATTGGGAATCTTATCGTTTTCCGCCATAAAATTTTTTTTTTTTTTTTTTTTGGTTTTGTGGCTAAAATTCCCTCAAATTTGTTAACTATCCCAAAAAAATGGGAAAGGGTTTTTGGTAAGAAGAAAGGTTTAATTATGTTGGGTTGGCCAGTTTTGGGTGGGGGATGATTTATTACAAGACAGGGAAAGTGAGGGATCTGTTGTCTATGGCTATCTATCTATGCGCGTGTGTATTCGTTGAACCTTATGCCACTGCGGTGTCCTCGTCTTTCTTTTTAGTTTATATATTTTATATATATGTACTTTTATGGAATAGAATAATAGGGTATAATATAAAATAGAATAAATATATTGGTTTTTTTAAGCACGTGTTTTTTGCGTTTGAAGAAAAAAAATATTTCAAGCAAAAAAAAAAAAGAAGAAAAAAAAAAATTATTTTCAACCGAAAAAAAGGAAATATTGAAAGGGATAATATATAATAATTCAAACTCGTGAAGTCAAGTGGTAGCGGAGGAAGGGCAACGCGGCTTTCCTCCACATAATTACAATCTTGTCCTCTCTGTCTCTCTCCGCATGGACGACTTAGTCTCTACTCTTTCACACAACACAAGGCACAGGCATAAATCATATTTAAGTTTTTTGGTATTATCTATAATTTTCACGTAGCAGCCTTCCATTTTTCGTCTAACATCAAAACACCTGTGTAATTTGTATGTATGTATATTAGGTAAGACTCTCATTTTACAAAACTTTAACTTACAAGTTTTATTATAGAAATTTGATTTTGTTGATTTATTCCGTGAAAAAAAAACAATTGTGAAAAATAAAAATGGAGTTACATATACCATATATACTCCCATTACCGAATTTAGGCTATGTTTGGTATGAGAGAAAATGGAGAAGAAAAAAGAATAGGGAGACATATGAAGGGAAAAGTCAAAACAAAAAAATGGGTTGTTTGGTAACAAGAAAAAAGGAAGTAAAAAAGAAAAAAAAAAAAAGGAGAAAATAGAAGAGAAAGAAATGGTGGGGCATTCATAAAAAAGTTTTCCTAAAAAATAGAGAGAAAGAGGGGGGAATAAAAAAGCTATTTACTAATGTGTGAAAATAAATTTACTAAAATAATCTAATATTATTAATTTTAAAATTTTAATAAAGAATGTAAAATAACTATTTTAAAATAAATAATTTTCTTTTTTCTCTATATACCGAATAACAATCAATAGTCTATAAGGAAAAACACATATTCTATCTCCTAATTTTTCTCTCCCTTCTCCTTTCTTTCTTCTCTATCAAACATCTCGGGTTATTTAAAACCATTGTTCTTTTCATAAGAAAAACAAAAATTATAGAACTAATACTTTAGGAAAGAACATTGTATGTTTTGAAATTATTAAAAACTTAAGTCTGGAGGACCATTAGTAGTTGTCGCACCTAATATACACGTGTTATTTATGTATTTTCTAGAATTGGCGCTGTGTACCATTTACCTCTGTTAGTTATTTTTTATTTTTTATTTTTTTTTAGGGACTCTAGTTATTTAAGGATCAGCAAAAATAAATAAAAAGACTTATTTAAGGAAATTATGTATTATGTTAAATTAAACAAATTGGGAAATTGGGAATACATAAAAAAAAGGTATATGTGGAAATTTTCGGGGGAATTTACACCAAGGGGTCTACTAAACTCTTGTGATGAAAAATGAGACTCACTCATTAATGTTTTTAAAATTATCCCCAATTGTCATGTCACACATATAAAATTACTTAGAAACCCTATTTCTTGAACAAACTTTAAACTACTTTAGCCACCACCACAAACTTTAAACTACTTTAGCCACTACCGCCGGTTCCAATTCCAACCCCAGCGGCGGTGCATCTGCTCGATTAGAGTCGAAAATTTTTTACCGTGGTCGAACTTGTTCGGTCGCCTCTCCCGGATGTTCTGATTATTTTTCAACTGGTGGCCAGAAAATTTTGACCCTGGTCGAAAATTTTCAACTGGAGTCGAACCACCGTACGACCATAGGCGAACAATTCGACTGGGGTCAAAACCACCGGTCGAAATTTTCGACCGGCTTTCGACTAGGGTTCAACCATAATCGAATAATTTCGACTTCAGTCGAATATGGTCGGCCGTCTTCCCGGTGCCACCTCCGTCACTTTTGATTTTTTTGACTTGGTCGAAAATTTTTAACTAGGTCGAGTCAAGGATAATTTTAGAATTCCGAAATATTTATTAAAAGACATGGCAATAAAAATCTTATTTTTGTAAATAGTTTGTAAGTTGTCCCTTTTTTCATCACATATATTAAAAAATAGTCAAAATTGATAATCCTCCAAATTTTCACTTAGAAAAATGTTTTGTTTTAACCAATTTTAATATAAAGCTTACACAATGCATATGCGTAAGTAATAGAGAAATTTTTAGAATGATGTATATATATATATATATCATAAAACAATATATATTAAATCTATATTAATACCTCGACAAATGAATGTTCAATCGATGAATAACCTCGATTAAATAATAAAATTTTCCGGTCACGACTCACGCAAATATAGTACATTAATGATCTTACTAAATGCATAAGATAATAATTTCTTTAGAATTCCTTTAGGCCAAATAAATGTATAAATTAATAATTAATTAGATATATAAGAAAAATAATACACAAACATTCATAGTATTAAGGATTTTATTTCCTTGACAACTTCTATTTTTTTTATTATGTTCTTTTTCAAAATATATACATCTAAATTCATCTGATATTTCTTTATACCTACATTGAACTTGTAATATTACTTTTTCTCATTCGATTTGACAAAGATTTTGTTGAGCTTTTAAGAGTAATATTTGATACGATTAATTAGTTGATAGAGAGATGATTAACGTTTATTGAATTCATTGTTTCAAATTTTTTTCAAGCAAATGAATGTTTATATTAATCTCACAAAATGCTCTCTTCATGTCATTAACCGATATATATTTTTTCACTCCTTCAATTAGATGGCATGGAGGGATAAGATATAAAATTATAAAAATTTTGAATCTCAAGTAAAATTAATGATTAGATTATATGTATCTAATTACTAACTTTTTTTATGTACAATCGATATTAAATTTTTGGTTTACCATTTAATTACAAACAATAATATATGTATATATATAGATTTTTTTGAAGAGGAATATATATTAAATTTATGTATGTACATGTTAACCTTTGAGCTTTTGTATAAGCGTACATATTACCTTTTGGCTATATTTATTATTTTTTTTTTAACTTATTAGTCATACATGTATTCTAGTTAAAAAAAATACTAATACAAGAACAAATATCGAAATCATACGACCCTTTTTAAATTAATAATAAATATTCATTTACCGATAAATTTAAAAATTATTTATTTATTGTAAATAAATAAGTTATCTAAAATAATAATTTTTCTTAGCCCAATAATATTAATTTATAGGGGTTTTACTTATAAAATTGTTCCCTAATGTCATCCAATTGGGAAAAAAAATTTCCTTAATGAACCCTAGGTAATTCCTTATCAGCGCAAAAAAGAAAACGCCATTTTAAATATATATATATAATGAAATTAAAAAATCCTAATTTAAATTGAAAATAAATATAAATTGGCTACTTAATTTTTTTCCAAAATTATTTATTTTAAATTTGATTTTTTCTATGTTTTATGCTGATAAGGGATGACACATTGTCGTTTGATAAGTATGTTAAATCCAATGTATTTTACTAAAAAGAAAATATGATTCATAGAATTTCTCTTATATTTTCGGATATCCAGAGTTTTACGTCAAAATTGGTTAAAACACAAATATTTATTTATGAAACTTCCCAAGCGATATTAACAGTAATAATGGAGTTTAAATTAAAAAATTTGCATACTACTCAATTTCTATCAGCTTGGTTATTCAATTTGAAGTTTATAATTGCATACTATATACCCTAAGGCTAAAAAGAAAAGCTCAGCACTAGTGAACATTAATCATGAAACGCCTATTTCTTTTCAACTTTTATATACTATGTTTTCCTTTTTCATTTTTTTCTTCCTTGTACCTTTAAAATAATTTTGTTTTTTGTTTTTTTTTTTTTTTGTCTGAAAACGTGCATGTACCCCACGAAATATCATAAGGAAATTTTATTTCCTTTCGTCTTTCGAAAAAGCTACGAAGGATAATCCATTTACACAGTTGTCGGCAAATTCTATGATATTTGAATTAGTCTCCTATTAATGAAGTGACGCATATTATTGAAGATTCAAATAAAAGTTAAAAAATTAAAAAAAAACTAATAAGGTAGTTTTAGGTTTTAGATGTTGTGATATTTATTTTATTAGTTAAACATAAAGTCATAGACTATGAATTTTCAGGTGCGTTTGGTAAAATATTCGAAATATATAGAAAGTTAAAATAATAAATATTTTATTTTTTTAATTTTTTACATAAAAATTATTTCTGTATTAAAAGAATATGAGACCATTAATTTTTAGTTTGGATAATTTGGATCGAATACAAATTATAACTTGAATTTAATGACATCCGATTTATCTATTTATTTATGTAGCGTTATATTGAGAACTTAAATGAAAATAATAAACTAAAAAATTTACTAATATAGTTTTGTATCATCGATTTCATTATTATTATTATTATTATTTGAAGAGATCGATTTCATTATTAGACGAAAGAATTTGAGTTAATTCGGATGAGTTGAAAAAAAAAAAAACAAAAAAACCGGCATATCGGCGATATTTGGTACGGTTGTTGGACCATTTTGGGTGCCGACAACGACCGACACAGACGCGGGCCCACATGGGTCCAATCCGCTCTTTCCGGGCCTTCACGTTCACGTTTCTTCGAGATGGGCGACCCCTTTGTGTAGCCGCACGTGATAAACAATCTTCAGTCGACAAGGGCAGCTTCGTCATTTCATTCGTGCACGATTGGCGATACCGTTTTTTTTTTTTTTTTTAATCAAAAAAAAAAGTTCGACGTGCCAAACGATGGTAGATTCCAAGCTTGGAAAAAATAAATAAAATATTTTGTGAAAACAAATATTTAAAGATGAAAAGAAAAATTAAAATAGGTTGGTGGTGATCTGGCAGGTACAATTATATATGCGGTAACGAGTTTCACGTGGCCGCACTTTCGTCTTTTTTTGTTTTTCTTTTCTTTTTCACCTCCGGATTTTCTGTATTTTGTAATTTAATTAATTAATTAATTAAAATAATGTGGTCTCTTTCTTTAAAAAAAAATTCCACTTAGGGTTTTTCTTGGTTTCGTACTTTTTTTTTTTTTTTTTTTCAAATGTGACTTAACTAATGATCACATTTATTACAATTAATGAAGAAAAATAACTCATGTACTATGGGAGTTAAACTCTAGACCTATTATCCAATCTTTACATACCACACCACATTTATTGAGCTTGTAGCAAATAAAATAAACTAAAATAGAAACAACCCTTTAACTTAACTCTTTGCAAAAACAGGAGCAGCATGGCTAAATTTCAACTTCTCACGAGAAAAATTCAATTTTGATTTTTCACCCTTTTTCTTATGAAATAAATGTTTCCACAAATAAAGAAATAAATCTATTATATTTTTCTATACACGCAGAGTTTGCCAGTTATTTATAATTAGGAGTAGGTGGGTACCAAATATTGAGGAAAAAAATAATTAATGAACCAAAACAAAATTTGTGGATAAAAAAAGGGCAGTAATGAAAAACGTGGGATTTTTTAGACTATTTCTTTATTCGTGACTTTAATCAACATAACCGTTGAAAAGGCTAATAATAATGGGGGCAGAATAAATAATGAGTACCATTGTGCCAGTCTTGAAGACAATGTCGATAAAATGCAGAAAGAAGATAACCATCATCACATGTGTTATTGAACGATGAGTCTCTTTCTCTTAACGTTTTTTACATTAAAAAAGACAGTTGGCGATAATTGGATCAACCAACCCAGTAATATCTTATTATTTCCACATAGTATTGACCAAATCAAAACTGTTTTTTTGTTAAAGAAAAATGTTAGTCTTGACGTTGTTTTCTCCTTCCAGTATTATAGTATATATCTTCTAATTTCTTGAAAGCTAGAAACACATGCAATGACCATATAACATTATAACTTCTTTTTTTTCCAAAAGAAAAAAAAAATGAAAAATATTAGATAATACCACCAACTTAATTTTTTAGATCAAAATATCTTAAACTTTGATGTCACTATTGTTAGTGCTAATCTCAACGGACATATGAAAACACACGTGCTAAATACACTGTGTCACTAATTCCACAAATATAATGGAAATATTATGAAGACCCAAGACTTTCCTACCTAATTTATGACAGAACTAAGAGGCCAATAGCTTAATTGGTTTATTGGGTTTGAAAATGCTCAAAATTCCAAAAAAATGAGACACCCGGACCTAAGCAAGTGAAGCTTTACTTGGCTTAGGGTATTGAGTTTGGAATAAGTCACGACGTGCGTCTTAAGATTTGTGATAGCTATATGTGAGGGAATTTGATTTAATTAATTACCTTAGTTCTTATAGATGATGTGGACGTATCTCAAATTACATCAAATACAATGTCATAACTAATTATGATATAAATGAAGAGTTAGCTTCTTTTTTATTTTATATATGGTAATTTCTCCTCTTCAGCTATGCTAGTATTGCTTGTTGATTAGATAACAAAGAATATTGCAAGCATCCAGTACCCCTATTATTGACGGAGGTTTTGTCAACATAATAAGTGCTGACTTTGAGAGCAAATCTAACTAAATTGCGTGCAGGTTGCAGTAAAATAAAAAAATGACGATTTTTATAGTGGTTCATCCTAAAAAAAATGAACTACGTCTATTATAGTTTATTATGGAGAGAGCTAATATTCTCAGTTTAGCAAATTAGTTTATTTGTAAACATGTCCCCAAAATATGATTGAGGACTCCTATTTATAGAAAGAGAGTCCTAGTCGTTTACAATCACATGCACCACTTCAAGTAGTATAATTATCATAAAATAATAAGATAATTACAAATATTCTCTAGTTATCTTAAATTGAACGAATTATCTCAAAATAATAATAATTATTCAAATCTTGGTTGAATTATCCATCTTCTAGAAGAATCAGTTGTAGTTGCGTATGTTTTCTTGGAATTTCAACATGTTGGGTCTTCTCCCAGCTAGTTTCTCAATTCGCGTGCAAATGCCAATGAACTAGTTATGTTTTTCAATTAGGCTGTTGGGGTGCTCCCATAAAACTAATGACCAATTTGCTAACAAATAATAATAAGTTCGCTTCGTTGAGGTTGCATGCACATTTCAAGCTGTCACTTGTGGCAAGTAGAATTCCTCAAGTCGAACACTTGCTCGTACTTGATATCTTGCGCGCACTCTTTTTATAGCAAATATTTGTTAGTATACGACACCCATTATATCAGCAAGTAGTGGAGTCTAAATGACAGACAATAAGAGTATATTTGTTGTTTGAAATCTACCTAACAAATTTGAATCTCGTACTAATATAATTTTTTTTTACCTTATTTAGTCTTAAACTTTGAGAAAATTAAACAATAAGTATATAAAATAATAATTTTCAGACATATGTATATAAGGAAAAAAAAAATAGCCGAACCACAGTAATCCATGAAGTTTTTTCAAATGTGTAGTCCGATATGGTTTATAACATCCCAGCCACTTGGTCCGATTTGGTGTATAGCTTGGTAAAAAAAATTAATGTGGCTCAAACCACACAACATGCAATATAACTTTAAACATTTTTTTTAACACTTGATTTAGAGATTTCATTTTTTTTTACTATTTTATTTTTTTAAATTATCTTAGTTTAGAATCAATTAACAGACTAAAGTTTCGCTTGACTAAATTTGCCTAAGGCCTAATTTGTTAAGCCTATTCACAATGCTTATTTTCCATACAGCAGAAATCGAATCGTACACAAATTTAATTATGTATGATTTCGGTTCATTTTTTTATTATTTCAAATTGCAGTCTAGGGATATAGGTATATTAAACCATACGTATGGGTTGGCATACTAATTGGGAGCAAATCGACTAAATCATACAACAAACACGTAGGGATGAAAACAGGACAGGGCAAGGCGGAGTTGGTTTTTCATTTATCATCATCATATTCGCACTATTTCTATATATCATTCATGCATTATTCATCATTTAATTAGTTACATGGCAGTTTCAAGAAATATTAGTCAAGTAACGAGTTCCCCATTTGAAGGATCACCTCGAGTAGTAAAAGATATCACATTGTCCAAAATCCTTTTAAAGTCAGAGCAACAAAAAAAAAAAAAAAAATCCTTTTAAAGTCTAAATCTGTCAAGGTTCTTAATATAGAGCTAAATCTTATATATATATATATATGGTTGCCAATCCGGTAGGTATTTTTTTTTTTTTACCTATGTGTAGGTATTTTTTTTCTAGCCGTTGGATCATCATCTAACAATGATCTAACGGCTAAAATGAGATGTATGAAAAGACGTGCATCATTAATATTTTTTCTCTCTCCTATTTTTTAATATAAAAAAATGTGCAAAATTTTTTTTCATTGGCCCAATTGATACCTATGCATAAGTAAAAAAAAAAAAATACCTACTGGATTGGTGCCCTATATATATATAATTTTAGGTGAATTGTAAAACGAAAGGGATAGTGGAAATAGAAATCTTTAGGTTCTAAATTCTAACCATGTACCTATATATAATATAAGTTTCTTTTTTTAAAAAAAAATCAAGTCACAAATTATTATTATGCAATGCAATAATATATATATATGGGTTATGTTTCAATAGAATTTTTTATTTTTGCTCCATGGATGGGTACTTTGATCAAGTTGAAAAATGACTTGCTATTTGCAAGTCATTTTTATCTACAACCATTCCTATTCCAATTTTTTAGAGAATCCTCTTTCTATTAAGTTAGGAATAAGATTTGAGAATCACTTTTTAAGGAAAATAATTTGGAATGGTTTTTTAAGGAATTTTTTTAATCAAAATTATTAGTATTTAATAGTTTGATGTATATGGTTTTTTTTTTTTTTTTGATAGAGTTTTGATAATTTTTTTTATTGAGATACACGGTTTGGTTTTTTTTTTTTAATAAATTGTTTTTAGAGATATGCACGTTTTCATTTTTTTAACTAATAAACAGTTAGTTAAAGACTATTAACACATTTGATGGTTAATAAAAAAAATATACAAAAATAATATTTTAATCAATAATTATCAAATTATTAATTAAAAAAATAGTTGATTTTTTTATTAAAAAATAATTTTTTACAAAACAGGTGAAATGAAAAAAAAATAAGAAAAAAAGAGATAGGTGCGTGATGACTATTAACATATTTGATAGTTAATAAAAAAAATATGCAAAAAAATATTTTAATCAATAATTATCAAATTATTAATCAAAAAATAGCTGATTTTTTTATTAAAAAGTAATTTTTTATAAAACGCATGAAATGAAAAAAGAAGAAGAAGAAGAAGAAAGAGATAGGTGAGGGATGACTATTAACACATTTGATAATTAATAAAAAAAATATGTAAAAATAATATTTTAATCAATAATTATCAAATCATTAATAAAAAAATAGATGATTTTTTTATTAAAAAGTATTTTTTTTTATAAAACACGAGAAACGAAAAAAAAAAGAAGAAAGAAAGAGATAGGTACGTACGAGAAAATTTTAATCGACTAAAGTTATATAGGACTTCAAAAAATTAGTTACGTGTAGGAATAAAATTTAAAAAAAGAAAGAAAGTCACGCTTATATAATTGGTAAGAGGTAAGTAATGAAACGGAGTGAAATAAAAATATAGGAATCAAACATAGAATGAGAATGAAAACAAAAAAAATAATAATAATGGAAAGATGATTGAAAAAAAAAAAGAACTGTCCATCTCATAGACCATAAACAGGTTGCCAATATTTTTTATTATAAATAACTTTCTATATATATACATACGTATTAATTATATATATATATTTTTATAAAATTACTAATATTATTATATTCATCAGATTAAAATTCATTGCTCTAAATTAGGGTACCCATCTATAGAACAAAAACAAAAAATTCCATTAAAATATCACCCTATATGTATATAGTTGGTACGTAATTAAGTTGGGGTCGGGCCTAAATATTGAACTAAGAATTATTGCATCCTGCTCTCGTTTAAAATGGTGGAAAATTGCCCCGTTATGGCTTATCACTACAGTACATAACCGCGCGAGGTAAATGTAATTTCATATGATTTTAAGTTCAAACTTTTGAATATAATAGGGATGACAATTAAGATTTTCACCCCTTGACTAGAGGCCGATAACCACCCTTAATAAGAATGGTGATACTCAATCTGTCTAGGAATTGGCCGATAATATATAATGATTAATTAACTATATTTAAGATGATCATTGTTTGTATGTAAATGAGTAGAAACGTATTGATATATTTTTTAAATAGACTTTAAAGTGAAATTTATTTTTCTTATACATGTAAGAAATGTCAAACTGGAAAAACAAATGTCAATTCCTATCTTATTTTGCTAAATCAATAACTTTATTCAATCTTATAGCTTTGCATGCATTTTATATCCATCTCACTACACAGTAGATGGCCACGCCTAGTTCTCTTTTATTAAAAACCTAAAAAACAAGAAATCACAAGTTCCCATCACATAATTTTTTTTTTTAAAGAAGTTCTAACTAAAAAAAAAGAGAACTTTATGAAAAAAAGCAGTGGCAATAGTTAGACCGGCCATTAATATAATTTCTAATTTTATATTTTCCCACGTGGTTATTGACCGAATCATAGCTTTACTTTATCTTTTTGTTTAAGAAAAAAAGTTATCAGTATTGCATTGTTTACTGACTTTACTCCCTCTAATATTTTCTTCCGGTCCTTTCTATTTTATGGTTTTTTATTGGTGTGGTCTGTTTGCTCCACTGAAAGTTGGAAACACACCATACATCATTGAGCATAGGAATGGCAATGGGGCGGATCGGGGACGATTTTTTAATTACCATCCCCATCCCCGAAAGCCAATCACAATACCATACCCGCCCCATTAACCATTCTTTTGGATGCGGGAACGGTGCGGGTATTAACCAATGGATAATGGGGAAAACCGCGGTTACCCATTACCCATTGATAATATTAAAATATTAAAAAATTAAGATGAAAATACTAAATCCTTTTCATAATCAACAAAATATTAAACACAACAATATACTAATAATTTTTAAACTCTAAAATTTAAATATATAAGTACATATAACTCTCCAAAATCATTATTTTACCAAAGATATAATATTATAGATAGTGTAAAATTAAATATATATTTATATGTATAATAATTTTTCTATGTAAATATATATATCGGGGCGGGTACGGTGCGGATTATACTAATACC
>JXTC01000058.1:422926-473859 GCA_002914845.1 Trema orientale | reverse complement strand
CATAGTTCGGTCCCTTTTGTCAGTAAAACATCAAAAATTTTAACTAAATATATGACATATTAGGTAAAAATGCCTTTATTTTCTGATTCTTTCTTTCCTCCTTCAACAATGGCAAATAAAGACTACGTTTCGCCTCCAAAATCCTTCATATGATGGTTCGTAAAGTAAATATAGGCATCCATTGTCCTCTAATTTTTTCAACTATTGAACCTCTGTCTAACACATAATATATTTCGTTCATTATTGATGTTTAACTGACAGTAAGAACCAAACTAGGAAACTTTGATAGATCGATGGCCTTACATTAGTCATTTCAAAAGTTGAATGCCAAAGTGAGATTCGGTCTAAATTTAGGGGCTAAAATTGGCTTATAACCTAATTTAAAAGACTGCTTTGTAAAGAACTTTTAAAAGTAAATCATTTACTAAAATTACTTTCCAAATGATCTATTCTACAGACCATCCATATACATAATCCCTTACCTGCATTTGTCCTTTTTTATCACTCTAATGATTTAATTTTTTATAAGGAATGCTAAATGTATTATCTTGTTTAATTGCTTGACATGTGTATTCTTATGGGAGAATAAAATCTCCGAAAACTTGAATTGACTCACCCAAGCTGAAAAATAAAAAATGACTACTTCGAGTTAAACCTGACCGAAATCAAACCTTCTTCAATTAGGTTTCAGTTAGGCATTTTGGAGTCCGCTTCAATCCAAACTCAAACTTATTAAATAATAATAATAATAATAAAGTTTCTCCTTGTACATTTGGGTCATTAATTAGAGTCTAAAATAAATTTCATAACTTGTATTTAGTAATTAGATTTAAAAAAATAATTCCAAAACATTATAAATATCTCTTTTTCTCTATTCATTTTTCCTCCAAAATATTATTAATTTAATATCCTAAAACACGACTTGGTTCGACTAAAAATCTACCCGAAATAACTGATCTTATGCAGTTTCGATTTCAGTTCCCCTTTTCCCAAACCCAAATTATAAAAGCTGCCTAACTACACCCTAAGTATTCAACTATAGTTTGTTATATAAATATAATGTGAAATTGGATAGTGGAATTCACGTATCTAATAATAAAATTTAGAGAGTATAAAAAAGAGTGAATTTAGTATTGTTCACTTTCTGTATGATCTAACTTTTCTCCTAAACCACAATGATAAAGAGATGATGTATTATCTTAAAAATAATTGTAAAAATCACATTAATATATCGCCTAATCTATGTCCATATTAAAACAACACCATGTGGACAAAAACTAGTAACGGTAACACTCCGTGAGGCTGCCAAAAGATTAAAATAAGTAAAAATTTTTAATTTAGCCATGTAATTCTTTTAACTTAAATAAATAGTTTCTATTTTACTAGAAACAACTCATTTCATTCATTGCTTCAATTGCTACGTCATGAAGAAGGTACTAATTGAATGGAAAATATAGTATATAAAAGAATTTTTTTAAATAAAAATTGATTAGTTAAGGAGATTTATATGTAATTTTTTTTGAAAGATTTCTTTGTAATTTTTTGAATCCAAAAAGTGCACTTGTAATTACTTTAATTGGCTAGGTTTGATAATATAATATTTACCTGAAGTCAAGGAGTATCGATATAATTTATGGCAGAGCTCTTTATTTTTAGAGGTATCTGTAGAGGTCTTTTTTTTTCTTTTTTTCTTTTTAAATTTTTAACCATTCATTCAAATTTGATGGATAGAAATTATTTTAGAAAAAAAAATTATAAAAAACAAAAAAGTAGGCCCCACAAACCGTTAGATGAATCTTAAACGATTAAATTTAGTAGCTCAATTGGTACCACAGACTTGTCTTATAATTTTCTTTAAAAAAAAGAACAATGTCAAATATATAGTATATCGTCATGTTTATTTGTTTTTTTTTTTTCAATTGATAGAAAATATATTATCACATTTTGCTTATTTAGTATTTACACATATATCTATCTTTTTTTTTCTTTTAAAAAATGAGGCTTAACTAATGACCTCCACTTATTACAAATTAAAAGAAAATACCTATTACTATCCAATCTTCACCCCACTCCATTAAAGATATACATGTATGTAAGTATCTGAATAAATTGACGTCAAAAAAAGTATCTGAATAAATTATAAACAAAATCAACTTTGATGCTCTAGTATTAGTCTTCTATTAATATTCTTTTTTTTTCGCAATGTTTTTCTTTTTTTTTTCTCTCTTTTACAGTTTTAATCATAAACTTTACCATTCAAAAAAGAAATCTCAAACTTTGAGAAAATTACAAAATATTTACCAAGGAATTTCATATGATTTAATTTCAAATTTTAAATATAGTGATGATCATCTCTTTGGTGATTGACTACTTGGTTAAATTATGCATTTAGATATGGATAGCACTACACATACTAACTTTTGTACCAAATTTTTTGTACCAATATATGTGGCATGTAACTTGTCACTAACTAATTGGTGTGTTAAAACTTACCACAAATAGATTAAATATTATCACCAATTAAGTGGTGACAAATCACATGCCACATGTGTTGGTATTAAAAATTTGGTACAAAAATTGGTACCTCAAGCATTATCCTTTATATATTGTTGTGCTACAATTTTATTTTCAATTTTAAATGGTAAAAATTCGGTAAAAGAAACTTCATAATTATAAGCCCGTATCTATATACGAGCAAAATATTACAAAATAAATAGGACAAGCCTGCATTTGTCTTTAATTTTACAAACTTGACTAATAAAAAAAAATTACAAATGTTCACTCTGCAGGTGCATCTCCTCTATCTTTCTCCGCAGCATCATCCGTCTTCCAACTTTCGACGAGCTTAACTATATCTTCACCAAGGAATGAGAAGTCGAACTCCAGATGTTCGCAGTAGATGTTGTATACAATGGTGGACGTGGCGATGTCGCTAGCTTTATCTTTAAGCTCCTTGCCATCAGTGGCCTTGAAGTCCTCGACAACCTTTCACCAATATGTTTCCTTCTCAATATTTATAATTCTTTTTTCCTAAAAAAATTGTCATTCTTTCATATAAAACCGAGTAACTTTTCAGTTTTATCATACATTTCATGTATATGTTATATATAAGAATAGTGTCAATTTCGAATATTTATAATTCCAATAAAAAAATTCAGAGAATTTATAAGAAGAAATAAGATTACGGTTCAAAATTGAGAAAAAAAAAGATATTTCTAATTCGATTAAATGAAATGTTAGAGATATCGATTTGGGTCAAGCTTTGTGGGCCGGCCTATATTCCAAAAAGAAAAATATGGTATTGGTTCTGTTTGGTGGCCGGCCAGTTACATATAGTAAGGGTTGGGCTGTGCTCAGTAATAGGTCTATCGATTCGACCCGGCCTGACCCACATTTCTGCAGGCCTACATTGGGCCCACATTTAGTTATTTTATATATAATTTTAAATGGGCACTAATCCAGTATGTATTTTTTTTTAATCTATCTATAGGTATTGTTTTGACCAATTAAAATTAGTCACACACGTCTTTTCACGGTGAAAGGAGAAGAGAGAGAAAAGCATTAAATAATGAGTATTTATCTTTATTTTTTTTCCAAGTAATTAAATTATGGTAGCCATTAGATCAATGATCCAATGGTTAAAAAATACTTATGAATATGTAAAAAAAAATATACATATCGGATTGAGAACCATTTTAAATATATTTCTTCATTAAAATTTAAAAAATCTTAATTAAATATTTTCATTTATATAGGTTTAATGTTATTTATTTACTTATTTTTGTTTATTTTTAATTTATTCAAATTTTAAAGGAATATTAATGAGTTTTAGGCCTAGATTTTAGTCCATATAAGCACATATTTGATAGTTTAACGCATAAAATAATAACAAAATTAGGTCCACATTTTAACTCATATTCGGGCCGTATATACACGACTTGCTTAAACCCGCATAAAATATGAGTTGGGCTAAAGGCTACGATAGACCTGTTAATAAGAATATGCCCACATTTTAGAAGTGTCACCTAGGCCCAATATAACTTATCAAATGTGAACCGACCCGATCTGGTACACTTTGCATCAATAAGAAATATAACTCCAATTTCCAACCACATCAAGTCCTAGACTCCTAATCACTCCTTGATCAAAAGCGCGTGGGCCATAGGGTATGAAGTGACCATTAGGTACATTACAATACTAGGATAGTGACATCACGTATGAGAATAAATAAATGGTTAAGGAAAGAGACAATAATTTCCAAAAAAAAAAAGGAAAAAAAAGAAGAAAGAAGACAGTCTAGAGAGTGAGAGACTAGAGAGCCGACTCTCCTTTGTTTGTCAATTGAAACTACTTGAGAAGTTCCCCTCGAAACTACTTGAGAAGTTAATTTTTGAGGGAGGAGAGGGCTTGAGAAAATGAAATATTCGACTTCTTTCATTATTTCTTTCTTTTTCTTTTTTTGAGCAAGGCTTCTTTTATTATTTCGGGAATTGAATTTGACCTTATTATTCTTGAATAATAATAATAATAATAATAATTATTATTATTATTATTATTTTTTTTTCTGGAAACATTGAATTTGACCTTTGCTAAAATGATAAAACGAAGAATCAATAGCAAGACATAATAAGTTCTGCCAAAAAATAATCAGATATAATAAATAGTTTTCTTATAACAACTTTGTGTTTATTTTTTATTTAAATGAAAAATTACACTTGCATTTATATTCATATTACTGTGACACTTTTGGAATTCAAAAACCACAGATGTGTCTCTTGTAATTAATTTTGTCCAAAAAGCATCATTATAAACCGACATAAAATAGGGAAGTTCAACATGATATTTTTTTAATTTAATTGGTTAAATTGTGCTTTTTGTCCAAAAGTTGTACTCAGACGTTTTATTTTCGGTATTTACATTGATTATTTTTAAGGGCATTTGTTTGGAAAGTTACTCGTAAATTTCTCAAATTTTTTATCTTTGTCATTTAAATCCTTGAAGTATTTTGGGTTTCTAGTTACAAAAATACAGCAGGTTAGTTTTTTTTTTCCTTCTTCTTCTAACTCTCTTACCACTTTTTTTTTTAAAGAAAAATACCAATTTTTATAATATTTTTAGAAAAAAATCATTTCTAAAAATAATTACTAGTTACCAGTGTTTGAAAACTAGTTATCGGTTACTCGTTATCAGTTATAAATACCTTTGAGCACTAGTTTTCAGGGTTATCGGGTACTAATTATTATTTTAAAAAAATAATTTTTCTATAAAACACGATACTTAATCTTATAAAAAACTGAGTTCACCGCAAATTTGCAATTCTTTTCTAAAATGATGGTCGGTTACCTAATTTTCTCTATTTTTTTGCTAGCACTATTGGGCCTCTCGTTATTTCCATTCTAATGTTAAAAGAGCGTACGCTTATCATGTGACCCGTTTTTCGTGGGAATTTATATAGACAAAATCGACATTTATCTTATCACAACTCAAATATTTGGGGAAAAAAAAAAGAAAAAAAGAAAAGAAAAACGTTTGGCCAAATTTATCTTCTCTATTGTTATGGTTCTACAAGCATAGTGGACACAATAACCACATATTAATTACTAAGCCAAATTTGGAATTATGGAAAAATGACACAATTTTTTGCTATGAAAAATTTGGAAAATAAAGAGAAGAAAATGACTAGAGTAATAAAGAAGATAAATCTTGATTTTTTTTTTCTTTTTGAAGATATTTGAGTTGGTGTAAAATGAGTATTCAAAATTTAAGAGAAGTATAGGTTGAGGACAAACCATGCAATTTACTCTATTTAAATTTAGTGAAACAATTCAAATTTTTCATTAAATTAGAGCTGGTCGTCTTCACGGATGGTTTTCATTTAATCCAACAAAGCGATGAAACTTACCAAACACATCTAATTTAGAAAGTTATCAATTCTTGTTACTGGTGGCTTGATTTGGTTTTAATTTTCTGAAAACTTATTTAAGTTACTTTGGTTTTGATTCTGGACTTGCCTTTTCGAAAGACCAATCCAAACTAAATTCCACATAATGTATGGTCATTTTAAAAAGTAAACATATGTTTATATATAAGGTATTTTTTTTTTTTACCTATGTGAAAATAAGTATTCAAAATTTAAGAGAAGTATAGGTTGAGGACAAACCATGCAATTTACTCTATTTAAATTTAGTGAAACAATTCAAATTTTTCATTAAATTAGAGCTGGTCGTCTTCACGGATGGTTTTCATTTAATCCAACAAAGCGATGAAACTTACCAAACACATCTAATTTAGAAAGTTATCAATTCTTGTTACTGGTGGCTTGATTTGGTTTTAATTTTCTGAAAACTTATTTAAGTTACTTTGGTTTTGATTCTGGACTTGCCTTTTCGAAAAACCAATCCAAACTAAATTCCACATAATGTATGGTCATTTTAAAAAGTAAACATATGTTTATATATAAGGTATTTTTTTTTTTTTATCTATGTGTAGGTATTTTTTTTTTAGCCGTTGGATCATCATCTAATGGTGACCCAACGGCTATAATCAAGTACATAAAAAGACGTGCACCATTAATGTTATTTCTCTCTCCTATTTTTTATAATAAAAAAATGTGCAAAAATTTTTTTCATTGGCCCAATTGATACCTATGCATAGGTAAAAAAAAAAAAAATACCTACTGGATTGGTGCCCATATATATATGGCATCAATCCTAAGATATTTCTTTTTACTTGTTTTGTCCAATTAAAATTCATCATGCATGTCTCTTCTGTTGGGAATGTATACTCTCCAAAGCATATTTCATCATGTAATAAACATTTTCTGGAATTAATAAAATTTGTTAGATATTTTCATTATATCTATTGCATATGTATGATTGAATAAAAGTCTATTTAATTATATAATATGTATCTTTGTGATCATAATGTAGATTTACAGAATACATCGATATAAGTTAATTTGTAATTAAATAAAATTGTTCGTAGTTAACAAAATAAAGTTAGGCTCTTTATTTTAACTGTTGTAAATTCATTGAGTAATTTGTCTTAATTATGTATGGATTTACTAATTTAGTTAGACTACATTGAATGGATCAATTATGATATTTAATAGACGTCAAATAACTGTCAAACTTATTAAATCTCATTTGGCATTGATAATACTTTATTCTCAATCTTGAGTTAATTATAAGTTCATGTTCGTTTATACTATAACATTTGAGTTACTAAAGGGTGCAACTCTAATTAGGGGTTAATATTCTCAGTGACTTGGTGGGAGGTATTTATGGACAGTGATACTTATAGATTAACAATATGGAATTTGTACATATATATCCCTTGACGTGTTTTTGGTACTTGATTATAGAATTCTCTAGGCAGAGTGTGTCAACATATCTAATTAATATTTTAAAAATGATCATTAGAGAAAACTAGTAAGAGTCAAGAAATAAAAATATAATTAAATTAATTGGATAGTTGAGATGTCAATTTAAGTATGATATGGTACGAAGGATTAAAGTATAGATATCAATGTGACATGGGCTAATTATTACTAGTATGATAATATCCGTAAAAATACCATTTAATAGTGGAGTGTAATTCCAATCTTTTAGTAGAGTAGATTTAGAATTTACAATTGGGCCGATTAATTTAAGGCACAATTGTGGGAGTCACTATTTTATGAGCCCAAAGATCCTCAGACTAGCCCATAAGTTCGACTGTACCGCTACAAGTCTAATTGATGGAAGGGAAATAGTAGTTGGACCTCACAAACCCAAGGCTGCACAAGTCTAGCTTAGTAACTGGGCATAGGCATATGGCACTGTGCACAGTGCCAGGCATGTAGTACAGTCCTATTAAATGGGATTTGTAATTTAATTACAAGATGGATTATTTGAATTTTGAAAATTCTAAATTATTATAATAATTAATTTGGAATAAAATTCAAATAGATAGTCTATCCGTAAAAATCTGCATGTATTATTTTGTCTTAGCCAATTTGATTTGGCAACTGTCAAGATAATAGAAATAAATATCTTTTATTTATTTTCTTGATTTGAATTAAGAAATTTAGATAAATAAATGATAGATATTTATTTGAATTTATTTCTAATTATCTTAGGAATTAAATAATATTGGAAAGTATTTTGAAATTTAAAAATACACCTTCATAGGGTATTACACATTTTTTACATAGAATCTCTATGGCAAAAAACGTATAGAGTAATCCCACTAATAAGGGATTGCTTTGGTACATCGAATCTAGACAGATGTTAATCTATTAGAAAAATAACTTTAAAAAGAAAGATGTCTAGGAATTTTTTGTACAGAGAAAAAGTTATGTAAAATTTCAAAGTGAGAATTTTTCTCTGTACCCAAAGAAAAATAACTTTCCAAGAAAAATAAGAGTGTAGATATTTTCTTGAGAGTTTTGAGTGATCATAATTCTCTAAATAGAAAGCAAAATCACGCAGATCAATTAAAAACTAAGTGACAAGAAATTCTTCTTATTATTGTGTTAGTTTTTAATTTCTTATTTCTGGCTTCTAATCATTTCTCTTGTAATGTATAAGGTGACCATACATTGAGTACGGTATAGAAAACGGGTCATAATCTGGAAGACTTTGGAGTGGGATAACTCGTATAGTTCTTCCGTTGGTGTCGGTAACAGTCTACAAGAAGTTAGATATTTTTCCTTCTAATTTTGAGAGTACGATCTTGTTGTTTCTGATGCGTTACGTGTTTATGTAATATTAGGCTTCTAGATTTTTTTTTTTTAGAAATCTATGCTATCACCTCACATGCTATAATAAAAACCAACATTTTCATAATAAACAGTAGAGAGAGAAAATTATTAAATAATATGTATTTATTGTTTTTTTTTTCAACTACTCAAATCGTGATAGTCGTTAGATAAATGATTCAATGGCTAAAAAAAATACTTATAGATAAGTGAAAGAAAAATATCTACTGAATTATGGCCTATATGTATATATAATATACTAGTTATTTTAGCATGTGCCTTAGGCAAGTAATGTTAGTAAAGTTTCTAATATTTAGAATAAACTGAGAATACAAACACTAATAAAACTTCTATATAGAGAAAAGTTAAGGGACCCTTTTTTTTTTTTTTTTTTTATGAACTTTGACAGTATGATAGAAACTTTATTGAAAAAAAAAGGAAGAAAGGTGACACGTAAAAAGAGGAGGACAATAAACTAAACCTCTCAAGAAATAAAGAGGAAAGAAAAATTAACAAAATCTATATCGAAGTTTACAAATACAATCATCATAAACAAAATTAGAGATAAAATCCGGAGTCGACTACCACCGAGTAGAACAAATAATTGAGGGAGCCCGTGAGGCTAAAGCGTCCGCTACGCGATTTCCTTCTCACTATATATGAGTAGCAACAAAAGTCATTTGGGAAGTAAGATGTAGAATCCTATGCCAAGCAGGACTCCATTTTGCAGGAACTCTCAAGGAACAAACCCTTAATAAAGAGACAACATAAGCTGAGTCACTCTCTAACCAAAGTTCCTTCCAGCCATATTTCTAAACAAACTCAATAGCATGAATAGCTACTCCCAACTATGCCTCAAAAGCAAAACCCAAGCCTAAAAGAATTGTTAAACAACCACGAACAAAGCCTCTAGAATTCTAGAATACACCTGAACAACCTAAAGGACCTAGGCTGCCAAAAGTAGAACCATCAGTATTGACCTTTACCTAAGATGAAGGAAGAGATCTTCAGGCCACTTTTAAAATACGAGGAACTTTTCTTGGTCTTCTCATGAGCTGAAAAATCCTTTAGAATCATTAATTCTGTGACACAATTATGCATACAGCCAATTACCAAATGTTCCACTTTTCGAATTAAATGCCACAATAAGGATAAGGCCAAAGAAAAGTTTGGTTTCTTATCCTCAAAGATGGCCTAATTGCGTAAGATCCACATGATCCAAAGTGTAGAAATGACATAAACTTTCTAAAAAATATTAAGCTGGGCATAGAAAGAACTGTGCATCGCCCTGTCCCAAAGATCAAATACAGTACCTGTCAAGTTAATTGGATAGCGAAAGGCACAGGGCAAGGCTAACCATAATTGTAAAATAAAAAGACAAGTGAAGAAAAAATGAGAGGAATCCTCCTTAGCAGCTCTACAAAAACGACAACAAGAGGCTATTGAAAAACCCATCTTCATCAAAGCATCAATTATGGGAAATCTATCATGAAGAAGGCACCAAAAGAATACTGATTGAGAAGGAGGAATATAACCATTTAAAAAAATAGTTTCCGGTGCCTTTCATCTCACGTGCAACATTAAGAAATAAGAAAACAACATATTTTTCAGTTAATTTTTTTGGAATCCAAGATGAAAAAAATAGTTTCTGATGTGTCTCACCTCGCGTGCAATATTAAGAAATAAGAAAACATTATGGTTTTCTGTTAACGGTTTCTTGGAAACCAAGATAGTTATTGGTCAGCTTTCTGCTTTCTAAAAACTAAAAAAGTTTCCGAGAAACCAAAATAGTTCTTACATATAGATTTTCCAGGGAACTCCTACGGGTTTCAGGAAACTCTCAAGGTTTCTTGGAAACTGGACTTATCTTTAACATGCTTGGTCTAAAAAATAAGAGCTGGTTTCTTTATTTGTTAGATTAAATATTCAAGAAACATTAGTTTCCACGAAACCATACTTTACTTACATACAAGACATTTTATTGGTTTAAAAAAATATATTAAAAACTTGTTTAAAAATGGTTTATGGTGCCTCTCATCTTGCATGCAATATTTAGACATATGAAAATAGCTTGGTTTCCATTAACGGTTTCTTGGAAATAAGGATGGTTATTAGTCAGCTTTCTGCTTTCTAGAAACTAACGAGATTTTCGAGAAATCAAAATAGTTATTACACATAGGATTTCTAGGAGACCTTAAGGAAACTCCTAAGGTTTTCTAGAAACTAGGCTTACTTCTAATATATTTGGTCTGAAAAATAAAAGCTGATTTCTTGGTCTGTTGGGATAAATGTTCAGGAAACCAATTTAGTTTTCAGGAAACTTTTGTGGTTCTCTACGATTTACTTACATACGTGAAATTTTATTGGTTTTAAAAAAAATAGTTTAAAAATGGTTTCCAATACCTCCCATCTCGCACGCATCGGTTTAAAAAAAAGGTTTTTGTTTTTATTGGTTACCACTATAGTTTTTGGCTATTTGCTTCTTCGGTAAGATTTGTTGCTATTAATTAATTTGGTTACTAGTTTCTACAGTAATTATATTATTTTTTTAGTTATAAGTTTCTCTAGTTACTGATAGAAATCAATTTCGTTACTGGTTTCCAAAGTGACCAATTACAAGATTGGTACTTCGTTAATGATAATCAATAACAAATTTGATTACCAATAACTGTGTTTTTTTTCTTGAAAAAAAAAAACACACAGTAACCCTCACTAGGAGTTTCAACAAAGTAATTGGTAATGATCTAAGAGAAAAATTCGGATGAATCAACTTTCGCACACCCAAAACAGATAATCCAGCATAAGATCTAAGATTAACAAGAAAAGAATGGTTCTTTGATTTTAAGATTTTTATAGTCAGAACAAAATAAACTTAAGAAAACACTTTGACATGATTAGACAAAATTAAAAGAAAATTAGTACAATTTTCTGACTATTAATTCCATTCTCCAAGCTAAACTTGTGCCATTTTGCAGGAGATTATTGATCTTTGCACTCAAAAACAAATTTTACAAAATATTCTACAGAATATTCAACCGGTGGTCTACTGTACCTATCCTTGCCGATACACCTTGATTATGGTCCCATTTCCACTTCATCGAGTTCTCAATTGTGAAATCCCCTTAAAATGAAGAAAAAGGCAAACACTAAAACGAAGATAGTTCAGATACCATCGACTACAATATCCGACATTCGCAAAACAACCTCATGATGGTAAAAGAAAAAAAAAATCCAAAACAGAATAAAAAGCAATGGCTTTTCCTTTTATACATATATTAAAAAATAAGTTAATTTCTTCTCTCAAGTTATGAGAATGTCACGACTCATAAAAGAAAAAATCAATACAATTCAGATCAAGGAAACCAAATTATCGCTAAAACCACAAAACACATATCCACATGGTCTTTGTATGCATGTTTATCCACGCGTGTATTAATTATTTTCTTGAACTTCTATTAAAAGCCAGTATCCACAATACCCATTCTAATCAAATGCAAGAGCTAAATTCATTCTTAACAATAGCAAAGGGCGAGACTTACCTTTACTGGTTTCGCAAGAGGTTTTGCAGCTTATTCTACCATGCTTAAGACAACAAGGAAGAAAACTAAACAGAACAGTTGGCACTAGTATGAACCAAAACAAGTATGCTTAAGATTAGAAAAACTAGGAAAGCACCAACTAACTAAATCATCTAATGAACCAGTTCCAATTCCAAGCATATGAAAAGCTACTCTGAAAAAAAAGGAAAAAAAAAAAAAAAGAAAGAGCAACATAATGTGGGCATCCATGTCCAGAATGTCCACTAAAATAAGTAGAAGCCAAACTACCCAAAAATAATATCTATAAATTATATCATATTTATTGTTACTCAAAAACCAGAATCACCAAAAGAACATATTGTTAAGAAAGTTTTGATTTCGAATTTACTAGAAATACCATTTGCCATCTATATACCAAAGCTTTCAATCTCCAAAATAACATCTTTTTTGTCCTGAAATTCGTCTCTAACACTCTGGTTCGCGGGTCAAGAAGAGCCATAAAAATTTATGCAAATTTAGTCTGAATACTAATTAGAGTAAGATTCAGCAAAGAATTCCAAACGTTGAATCTCAAATTAATCCACAAATAATACAAAAATTAAACTTTTGAATCGATCTTAACCTGAAATCAGCTTAGTAGAAGACACGACAAGGCTTGAAGCCAAATGAAGAAAAAAGTCCAGATTCCTTGTCACATTCGAGAACGGGCACGCCGGCCTAGATGTGGAGCCTTCTTCGAATGCAAAATCCTTGAAATACAACGTCGGGACCTCTCTCAAGCAAGCGACATAAGCCTCGTCTTGGCCACTGATGCCATCCAAATCCAAGCTCTCCTTACTCGAATGGTTACGTACGTCCTCGAAACAGTGGTATGGCTCGCGATCGAGGTGATGTATGGCTGAAAATCGGATCGAGATACATTGGAGGTGGCATTGGAGGAAGAGAGGAATGAACTCAGGTGGGGCAACAGAGACAAGAGAAAGAGAGACAAGAGAAAGAGAGGGAAAAAGAAATTTAAAAGTGGCATCTCCTAACAAAGACCGTATGGAAATAATTAAAAGCAAGGATATTGTAAATGCATCATTATGTTTAAAAAGAACGTATTGGGTGTCAATTTTTCTTTTTTTTTTTTAAATAAAAAAAAATTATTCTTTTGCCTTTAAAAGAAAGGGGTCTATAGTAGAGTTGCCTAAATATAACTCTATGCGAGGCCATTTCAATATAAACTATTGGATTTAAAATATAAGGTGCAGATGGAGTTATAAGTAATTGTCACAGATAGACCACATTACACATAATAAACCATCTCCCTTCTGCAACTCTCTTGCTACCATTTATAAAACTCAAAAACTAGAGCCATTTTTGTACTGGCGAAACAATGGGCATTGTTGATAAGATCTCCGGATCAAAGTAACAATTCTAATCAATATGAAACCAGCTAAACGACAACTCAAACCAAATGAAGTTATTGAAATAAATAAAGAATGACAAACTAGCTTTATTAGATTAGACGAGAAGGCAGCACCTACTAGAGGTGAGAGAGAGAGAATGAAGTATTCGATCTAGGCTTCGAAACCCGGCAAATGATGGCCGTCGATTTCTGAGTTGGTTAAATATGAGGCCATGTTTGATTTTTCTGAGTTGGTTAAATATGAGGCCATGTTTGATTTTACATGATACAGATTTTTTTTTTTTAAAAGAAAAATTGCAGATTGAGAAGTAACTTGTCATTATAAGTCTGATATGTTTTCCTATTAATTTTATGGATAACATATTACAACAGCACTAAAATATTAAACGGAAAAATCCATCAACAACTCAAGCCACAATATTGGATTTACGATTTACAACAAGCTAAATTTGAAAAAAAAAAATAGTTTTTTATGTTTCTGGTTTCCCATGGCCATATTGCCACCAGAACCGAGATTATTCACAGCGCCGTCGAGTGCTTGGGTGCGTTATCGGTGGCAAGAATACAGGTACCAATAAATATGATTTTGCAAGTGTAGGAACGATAGAGATGAAATATAAGTAAAGAGACAGAGACAGAGACAGAAGAGAGAGATGATTAGTTTTTAGAATGGGAGAAGAAGAGAAAGAAGACATTAGCACAATTTGGTGTGTGAGGGTACAGCTTATTTTTCTTGTGTTTCTATTTTATCATACATTTGATTTAAGGGAAGAGCTACAGTAGGAGCGCCCCTACGTAGAGCCAGCCCTTATACAACATTGGATAGAAATCTGTAGAGAATAACGGGAATCTGTAGGGATTTATAAAAGATGACCTGACATAGGGCTATATTTAAAAAGTCTTATTATAGATGCGTCCGAAAGAAGAAAAAAAAAGGGGCTTATGGAAATATGATTAAATTTTGGACCTAATTTCAGTAAATGTCCCTTTGTCAAAAGTTATAGCAAAATGTCCGGTATATATATATATATACCAAGTGTAAAATTTTATATACCAAGTATAAAAAATTATATACTCAGTGCATTTCAAAACAATAACTAAAATTGGTAGATATGTGTATCTACCAAATGTAAAAATATATCTATCTAGACATTTAGCTATAAAATTTTAAAAGTAGACATCTACTTAATCAAATTTAAAATTTCGGTGCACCTAAATTTAATCTTTCAAAAAAAAAAAGAGAAAGAAGAAAAAACCCCACCAAAGAACGGCCAATGAAGTCCAACGGTTGTAACGATATTTTAAAAATCTGACTTGTTCAAAGCTCTGCAATTAGCTCTCTCCCTAGATGGCCAAGACAACTATAGGCATATCTCATTTTGAGGCTCTCTCCTCTTTGCTCTTAGCCACCCGAACCCCTCCCCCCAAAAAAACGACAAAAACAAGAACTATGCGCACCATGCAAAGGGCAAAACGAAAGAAAGATCAACAAAAACCAACACCACCCCAAAAGTTGTAGACAATATTCCGGCTAAGTAATGGCTGTGAATAGGCTCCTCCTCCTCCTCCGGCCATACCTATTCTTCTCCACCATAACTTTCTTGGGCGGCTTCTCTTCTATGACATATTCCATGACCGAATCCGATGCGCTGCTTAAGCTCAAAGCTTCATTCACGAACCTTAAGGCTCTTGATTCATGGGTACCCGGTTCTTCGCCTTGCGGCTCCGGAACAACCCAATGGAATGGTTTGCTATGTTACAATGGCATCGTTACGGGTCTTCGCCTTGAAGGGTTTGGTCTATCAGGGGAAATAGATGTCTCTGCCCTTAGAGCTATCAAGGGTCTCCGTACTATAAGCCTTTCAAACAATTCTTTTGCTGGTCCCATTCCGGATTTGACTAGTTTGAGCTCTTTGAGGGCAATTTACCTGGCCGGGAACCAATTCTCCGGCGCGATTCCGGCGGACTACTTCGCCGGAATGGACGCCCTGAAAAAGTTATGGCTCTCGGATAACAAGTTCACGGGAAGCATACCATCTTCACTGTCCAAGCTCTCACGCCTTATCGAGTTGCACCTAGAGAACAACCAATTCGGCGGAATCATTCCGCCTTTCGACAACATTCCAACGTTGTTGGAAATCAACTTCTCTAACAACAGATTGGAAGGGGAAATTCCGGAAAGCTTGTCGCGATTCGACGCGAGTTCCTTCGCAGGGAATCCCGGCCTTTGTGGGAAAAAGCTAGGCAACAAAGAGTGCCGCACGACAGTAATTGACGTTGAGAACACGTCAAGCAGTGAGGACGACTCCAAGAAGATTGTAGCAGCCACTGTGACTTCAGGGGCGGTGATTGTCTCCCTCGTTGTGTTGATAATAGTCCGGTCGAAGCGAAAGCGGAAAGAGGATTTCGACAAGCTTGGGAAAGAGAGCGGAGAGCATCAGGCCCCTGTTGAGGTGCATGTGACTTCGTTGAACAAGAAGGAAATGGATTCGGTTCGGAAGATGGGATCGGTCAATGGCTCGACACGCAAAGGAGGGCCTAATAACCATGCTAGAGGGAGCGGCAGCGGCGTGGTTGCCGAGATAGTGATGGTGAACGAGGAGAAAGGGGTGTTCGGGATGCCGGATTTGATGAAAGCGGCCGCGGAGGTGCTCGGGAATGGCGGGCTTGGATCGTCTTACAAGGCTGTGATGGCGAATGGGATAGCTGTTGTGGTGAAGAGAACGAAGGACATGAATGTGAAAGGGAAAGAGCAATTCGACGCCGAGATTAGGCGGCTCGGGAAGCTAAAGCATCGGAATGTTTTGTCTCCTTTGGCTTACCATTACCGGAAAGAGGAGAAGTTGGTGGTGTCTGAGTATGTTCCTAATGGGAGTCTGCTTTATCTCCTTCATGGTATGACACTTTCCTGACTTTTTTCTTAAAATATCATACATGTTTTGCTAATAAAAGTGACGTTTCTATGGCTATATATAATCTTTTTTAGGTGATCATGGATCTTCCCATGTGGAGCTTAATTGGTCTGCCCGTCTAAAAATTGTTCAAGGAATCACCAAGGGGTTGGGTTATCTTCATACAGAACTAGCTTCATTTGATTTACCACATGGAAATTTGAAATCAAGCAATGTTCTTCTTGGACCTGATTACGAGCCATTGATATCCGACTATGGATTTAGCCCACTAATCAACCCAACGAGTGTTAGCCAATCAATGTTTGCATACAAGACCCCAGAAGCCATAGAGCACAACCAAGTATCCCCCAAATCAGACGTGTACTGTCTAGGAATCATCATTCTAGAAATCCTAACGGGGAAGTTCCCTTCTCAATACCTCAACACAGCCAAAGGAGGCACTGATGTAGTCCAATGTGTCAATTCAGCAATCTCCGAAGGGAGAGAAACAGAGTTGTTAGACCCCAAAATCTCGAATATTACTTCGAGAAATCCGGTGGGGGAGATGTTGAGGCTCCTCCATGTTGGCGCGGCATGCACCGAGCGCAGCCCTGAGCTTCGGCCGGACATTGTGGAGGCCATTCGGAGAATAGAGGAGGTGCAAATTGAGGGAGGCCAAGAGGGCACTAGTGGTATCACTAGAGCAATGCAAGTATTGCCATCACTCCGAGATGGTTACGCAGATGCAACCCCACCACAGGTTGAAAATGGAGTGAGTTTGAGAGAAGATCATGGTGAGGGTTCTGGGAGGAGGAGACTCAAAAATGGTGAAAGTTTTGCCTTTACAATCTCATAACTAGCTTATTTCATCTGGGCAATGCTGCATTTCAAGTATTTAACACTCTTTGACATTATTTAGATGGCTTGTTTAACTTAAAGGTCTTTAGCCATTTTGAACTTGTACAGTATGTTTCTTCTTATTGTGATATGTATACACTTCAAACTATAGAGAAATTGTTGACATTCTTTTTTTCGTTTGTTAGAGAGAGAGAGCTTTATTATATTCAATTGCTCATGTGCATCTTCATAACTTGTCCTTATAATACTCATCAAAGCTAAAAAGTCTCTGATGACTTTGGTGGTTTTTTCATCAGCCTGTAAACATAAGTAGATTATCTCTTTTTTTTCTTGGCTACACGAGATTTGCAAAAAAGCGTCTGCAATGTAGGTGGTGTTTTGGTCCTGATATACATTTATGATATACCGTTTCTACTGTAGAAATTTCATTTTCAAGCCATATGAGAGCCTGATAATATAATACTCTACGACGTCCTTTTTTCTTTGTCGTTTACTTTCTACGTTGTGATTTCATTTGTATGTACTGTCATCTCTAACTTTCTACGAGTTGTCGTTTTTAAAGATGGTGTTGTTTTCTTAACATGTTCTCGTCTTGATGTCGTTTCAATGCATTTTTTAAGTTGATGTCGTTTTTCCAATGATGTTGTAGTTTTAATAGACTTTTTGATCTTTCTAAGATGAAGTCGTTTTTTAAGGATTTAATATACTATTTGGCTTATATTTGTTGTCGTTTATTATATTTTGTCAGTCTTAACGAGCTTATATCATAGTCGTTTTCTCAATGTCATTTTTTAGATATTGCTTGGTTTCTTTACATTGTCGTTTTATCAATATTGATTTATTTTTTTGTGACAGAGATATATTGCTTGTTTTATAAGTTGGGGTGACTTCATATTTTGTTGTTTGCTTATATCAATATGTTGTCGGTTTTAAGAACACGATATTGCTTAATTTGTTTCGATAAATGTTGTCTTTTTTTTCCGAATTTTTCGTCTTTGTAAAAGTCAATGTCGTTTCCTCTCTCTCCCAAAGAAAAAAAAAAAAATCAATGTCGTTTTTCAGGTTGTCATTTTATATATTGTGTCGTATAGTGTCTCAATTTTGTTCATTTTCAATATGGGCTCACTGGACTGGGGCCCCGTATCTTCGATTCAAAAGGCCCATTCACTAATTTGTTGGATCAGAGTTCCTAGAAGGGAAAATCACACCACGTACGGTTTTTTAAAAAACAATGACTTAAACACGGTCTGGCCCAAAACACTTATTTCCGTACGATCTTTTATTAGAAGAATGCCATATTTTTTATTTTCGTACGAACTTCAATAATGCCTTCAGCAGAGGGTTGTTTCTTTCAAGCTACTAAGTTAGTTGCAAGCTGAACTCATCTCCTTCCAGCTGTCAACCATTATAACTCTCTCCGACCATGCCACTGCCGATGGATTCCTATTCCCTCGGAACCATGACTACAATACTCTGATTTTTATTTTCAATAGAGAAAAAGAAATCAAGTTGCTTCCCACGCATTTGGGTATTTGATTTTATCTCTCTCAATTTCACTTCAAGTATATATAGTTCTATTTTCTATTCTTATTTTCTTATATTATCACCCAAATCTTAATCACTTATATTTATTCCACTAAGAACTTTGATCTTTTATTTATTTATTTATTTTTGGGTCGATGGGTGATTAGTTGTTATTTAGATTTTTTCTACTATTTATTTGTTTGATTTGAATAATAAAAAAAAATAAAATGAAAAGAAAAGAGTATAAACCGTAGAAATTATAAAGCATTCGGCTAAAAGAAAACTACATTGATTTTTTAGAAACCTTTGTGATAGGCATTTTGCTAAAAAGAAACTATACAGATTCTTTGGAAACCTTTGTGGTTTCCTGTGATTTACTTACATACAGAGCATTCTGCTAAAAGAAAACTAAACTGATTTCTAGGAAACCTTTGTGGTTTCCTGTGATTTACTTGCGTACATGATACTCGGCTAAAAGGAAACCAAACCGATTTCTAAAAAATCTTTATAGTTTCCAATGATGGCATTCCGCTAATAGGAAACTAAACTGGTTTCTAAGAAATTTTTGTGGTTTCCTGTGATTTACTTTCATACATGGCATTCCGCTAATAGAAAATCAAATTAGTTTACATGAAACTACAAAGTTTCTTGTTTTAAAAAAAAAAAAAAAGACGGCTTATTTACTAAAATACCATCGTATTTTCTACCTTCCAAAATATTTAGAATAATGCACTAAAATATTGTACGAAATGTTTATTATTTTTAAGAAGTCATAAATTTGGTAATATTTTTTTAAAATTAGATATAAGTGTTCAAAACTTTTTTTTTTTTCAGGAAATTATGATTGGTATGTCACGGAAAATGAAGAATTTAATTGATTTCCAGTAAGTCAACCCTATTCTAGATCATGCGCCATACAGCTGGAAAACGACCTCAAATGAAAACAACAGCAGTGTCTTGTTTGTAGTTTCTTTAAATTAATAATATAAATAAAGCTCCATACAGCTGGAGCTACATATTATAAAATGAATTTTTAAATTTAGGCTCAATTTCATAGGCCGCTAACCTGTCACAGAACAATTTTCCCTAAACTCCACTGTCTACTCTGAAAGTGCCACTACAGACAAAAATAAGAAATAAATTACAACTTTTTTAAAAAAAATATTTGGACACAAAATAAACTAGAACTTATCATTGTATAATATATGTACTTTAATCATCTTTTATCCTTCAAGCAAAAAAAAAAAATCTTTTATCCGTACACAAAAACATTGAACCAAGACTCTAATTTGGCATTTCAAATCTTATAAAAAAAATAAGAGTCCTCTTTCAAATGAATAATAAACATCACTGTTAAGCAACTACGAGAAAAATAACAAGTTCAGAAAAATGCTCCTTAATATTGGGCCTTTCCACGAGAGGAATTTATAGGATTACACAAATTTTGAACCAACCCACTTTTTTTTTTTTGTTGGGGAGGGGAAAAGAAACCAACCTACATATCAAGAAAAGAAAGTACATTGTAAAAATGTTTTGGGGAGCATGCATATGTTAGCCCATGAAATGTGCAATGTATATATTTATGTTTTACCGAAATTAATGAGATCAATTCCATATATTACATATATTCTATATGTTCAGATGAAAAAAATTAACTTTTACCCTAAAATATCATTAAAATCTAGAACTTATGATTTAAGAACATTATATACAATTGTACAAATGTTCAACGTTTTTCTTTGATCTCTGAAAATTAAATTTTTTTACATCTTCATTTCAAAAAAAAAAAAAAAAAGGGTCTTAGAATCGTTAAAAGGGAAAAAAATTAAGGAATTTCTAGAAGCCCAGTGGCATATGTTATATGTATATGGTCTAAGTAAGCACCAAAAATTATTGCTTGTAATGCACCACTCGTGCAACTGTGAATCTAGATATATTTAATTCTCAATTCTCTAGATTGTTCTTTTTCATATGATATATGTTATAAGCGGTACTTGTTGCAACCAGGCACCCACCATACAAAAAGATACCTAAATATTACTAGAAAAATTAAATATTTAGATATGAAAACTGCACAATATGTGCCTTGATTTTTGTAATATTAAGCATTTTGTATTAATATTAAGTAGTACTGTACATACTATGCCTCACAATCAAATTTATTTCAAAATAAAAAGAAATATTTTATGGCCATTTCGATGATAATATTTGAAAATAATTTTAAAATCAAAATCAAGATTTCTGATTATTCTTATTATAAATCCTATGCATACGTGCAAGCATGCATGCACGTGAATGTTGGCCTAATTTGGTAGTTGGCACTAGATTAGTTGACTTGATAATTAATTTTTAATAGATTGTTGATTATATAAGAAGCCAATAAGCTAGTTTTGTATCTGGCCGAGGCAGCAAAGGTAAACAGGAATATATGCTAATTATTTGCTAGTTAATTTTTGTGCCATAGATCATAGGGAAGGGTGGTGAGGCCAGCCAGGCAAAGGCAGCTCATTATGCTTTTGTTTGCCTGGCTCTCATATCTTAATTATATGATATATATATATATATATATATACACATCAAGGAATTACGTAATTTTTTTTGCTGCATAATATATATGCACAGTTTTCCACTCATATAATACTCATCCTTGGAGTCTTGGAGACCAAAAAATTAATCTTACGTTGAAATTAAAATTTTTTGGTTCTCATAATGGTAAGCCTACATGATGATGAATTTTTAATTTTTATATGTCCCAAACATTATTCGAAAAAAATAACGATAAAGTACACAAAATTTTTACCAAAAAATTACATTAAATCGTGTTCCATGCGTTTTAACCACAGATATTTTTTCAAAATAGGTTTACATAGATAGATAAAAAGCAATTTACATAATTGAACCTAAATTTTGGATGTAAATTTGTGTGTCCAAAATATTACTCTTTTTAAAAAATCTTGATCTTTTCACCTTTTATGACATTTTTATTGAAACTGATAAAATGCTTTTTAGATAGAGAACTTCTTAGAAAGAATTACTAGAATGCAATCAAGTTAAGTACAATTCTATTATTTGCGCTTAAAACGAATCATATATTCAATATTGTGTGAATGAAAGGCGTTATGTAATCAAACCGAAAACAACGTTATGTTTAACGAATCTAATGTGATTCCTCTTTAATTTTTTAAAACAAAAATGTTCTAAAGAGTGACTCTAATTATCTGTACACTACATCCGGATTAGAGAATCATGTTAGTGTAACCGTTTTTTTTCCTTTTTGGCCTTTTCCTTTTCATAAGTGGTTTTTTTTTTTGGGGGGGGCCGCTTTTCATAAGTGGTTTAGTATCACTGTGATTTTGCTTTTTTGGGTGCTGAGGAGCATGCAACTCCAATTATATGAGTAGACTAGAGAGAATCATAAGCCCTTTTTTCTCGGTGGTTGTGAATGTGATCCGTACATTGATTATGAGCAAGCAATATCTTAGTTCCCACAAAAGCACATATAGTGTGTTTTTTTGGCTAGAAAAAGCATACATAGTGTGTCATCCACTCGTGAATGGTGATGAGTGATGACGGCCGGGGATGGATGACAAATAATGGAACAATACTATTCATACCATTGGTTACAAACAAATTTTATTAATAAGTGAGTATAATAAATAAATTAGATCTTATACGAGTCTCTGTTAAAATGTAATTATAATTAGCTAATAATAAATTAACACATTATATAGTGCATGGTACCATAGACATAGTATAATGTCTATTTGTATTATTCTAAATAATGACGGTAATTTCTGAATGTTTCACATAACTAAAGACCCACCACAATATAATATGTTGTATTTTTCCATATTTACTTAAAAAGAAAATAATTTAATAATTACAAAGAATCAGGTGTTTTTATATTATTATGATTATTATTATTATGAAAAATAAGAAGAAAAAATTGGGGTTATAAACTTAATTATTTTGGAGGGAGAAGCTATGCTTAATAAAGGGCAAGGTCCCAACGGACAATATTGAATAAAAAAAGAAAACAGAATGCATACTAGAATTTGATGTTTTGTATAAGGTTTTAGATACAACAATACTATTTGTGATATTAGGGACTTATTTCCTTTGTTGGTAATAATAGTGTCGTTATTTCCTAAGGCTTGGGAGTATGGCCCTTGTCAAGCTATATCTTAGACGAGGAATGCTAGCAACAATCTCTTTTGCACTCTCCTAATTTTACTGCTTGACATGTAGATTCCACTATGATTTGTTGCATTATTAAAATATTAAACTGGATAGTGGAATCCACGTGTCAGACAGTGAGATTAGAAAGTGTAAAAAAAGGTGAGAAAGAGAGTGCATTTAGTATTTCTCATCTTAGATTTATAGTGGATCAAATTTGGTTGAATGACTATTTAGTTTGTAGTTCTGATGTAATTCAGGCAGATTTTGTCTTTTCTTAATCTAAATTCTAACTTTTTCTTAAAAAAAAAAAAAACAATACTATTCTATAATTTTATTAGAAATTGTATTTTTTATTATGATAGGAAGAAATATCATGTTCACCGATCGAAGGAGACCAAAAAGTAAAAGAAAAACGGATAAAAGAAATTTAAAAAGGTTAACCAAGACGGGAAGTGATTACTATCCAAAATATTTGAAAATAAATACCAAACCCAACAAAAAAAAGAAAAAATTATTGGTAAATATCCTGTGCTAATTATTTGTCAACGCGTTTAAGGAGAATTTAGCTGCCTCGGTTTGAATAATAATGCACCAACATTTTTCTTTGTTCTAAGATTTGACCCCTCCCAAATAAAAAAGTGAGATTTTAGAAATTCAAACCGCTGTTTTTCTTTTCTTTTCTCTTTCTCAATAGAGCTTTTACAGGGTGCCTTATCTTGTGGACTATGGTAAACGAAATGACTCATTTACCACATTGATTTTAACATATGTGATAAGAAAAAGGATTTGCTATAACTCTAATTGAAAATCTAAAACAAGAATTATCAATTTTTTCAAAAAAGAAAGGGAAAAAAAAAAAAAAGACAAACCCCAATTAAATTGACCCAACAGATTATGTCTAATTTTCTCTCTCTTTTTTAAAAACAGTTTAACCCTTTTGTTAAGTGGTAGGAGTTCAGTTAACCACTCAAATGGTGAACATTCATTCCACATTCATTTCCACTGGATAAGGCTTATATAGATAGAATTATAACCCAAAAAAAAAAAAAAAAACTCCACTAATAACCATCCTACACGTCAGACCAACCCAGAAAATGAAAAACGTCAAATAAAAAGGAAAAAGATTTTTTTTTGCCCCTTTTTATTACTTTTAACTTTTAAATTTTTTTTCCTAAACAAAATAGAAAAAAAAAAAAAAAGCTAAATAAAAAAAAAATTTAATACAGCAGAATTAATAGAAAAGAAAAGAGAAGAGGAAATAGCGGCAAAATTACCGGCATATACTAGAAGATAGATACTCCAACGCCGGATAAACTCATTTCTCCCCAGCAATCAGCAAGTCAAAGCTGTCAAAAACCAGTCCAATTCCCTTTCCTTTCCTTTCCTTTCTCAATTCCATTCCCAGTAAATATTACAACAACACCACTCTCTCTTTCTCCTCCTCCTCCCTTCTCTCTCTCTCTCTCTTCTATTACTACTAATCATCCCTCCATTTTAGACAAAGACAATTCCACAAGCTCTCCAGCTGCCTTTCTAGACCCTTATTAAACTTTAAAAAAATGAAATAAAATCAGTCATAACTAAAATTATTAATTATTACTTATCGGTTTCTCTCTTTTAAATATCTTTAGGACGAACACAAAGACGAAGATAGAGACAGAGACCGCCGCCACCACCACCACCACCACCACCGGAAAGAGAGAAAGAAAAGAAAAGAAAAGAAAGGGAATCCCTTTCCATAGATTCTGTAGTCAATTTTATTTTTTTTCTTTTTTTTTTAATTTTTAAATAGTTTTTTTTTTTTGAGAGGGAGAGAAGAGAAGAGAAGAGGAGAGGAGAGAAATAATCGGGTGGGTATGGAGCCGCCGGAGGGTGCGAAGATAGAGCTGGAGGAGGCGGAGGAGATAATCCTGCGGTGGGACTCGACGGCGTCGGAGGAGGGCAGGGACAAGATGATCTTCCAGGGGGATCGCCTCGAGGTCGACCGCTACCTCCTGGCCGTCGATCAAATCCAGCGCTCCATCTCCTCCGTCTCCATCTCCGACGACCAGTCCAAGGTCAACTCCGCCATCCAGATCGCCATGGCCCGGCTCGAGGACGAGTTCCGCAACATCTTGTTGATCCACACCTCCCCCATCGAGACCGATTCCCTCTCCGATCCCAGCTCCTCCACTCACTCCTCCTCCGCCGCCAGCGGCGGCGGCGGCGGCGCCGATTTTGAGGACGACGGCGATGACGATAAGGACGACGATGAGCTGCTTCGCCGAGGGGATTCGAGTAACAGCGTCAGCTATAGGTCGACTAGCAGCATCCGCGAGATCGATCTGATACCGTCCGATGCCGTGATTGATCTCCGGAGCATCGCCGACCGCATGATCTCCGCCGGGTACTTGCGCGAGTGTATTCAGGTGTACGGGAGCGTGAGGAAGTCGGCGGTGGATTCGAGCTTTCGGAGGCTCGGAATCGAGAAGCTCAGTATTGGGGACATCCAGAGGCTGGAGTGGGAGCAGCTGGAGGCGAAGATCAGGCGCTGGATCAGGGCTGCCAAGGTCTGTATCAGGATCGTCTTCGCGAGCGAGAAGAAGCTCTGTGAGCAAATCTTTGAAGGGATTGGCACGGCCATTGATGATGCATGCTTCATGGAGACCGTCAAAGGCCCGGCGATTCAGCTCTTCAACTTCGCCGAGGCGATTAGTATCAGTCGGAGATCGCCGGAGAAGCTGTTCAAGATTCTGGACCTTCACGACGCTTTGATGGACTTGATTCCGGACATTGACGTCGTTTTCGAATCGAAATCGTCCGAGTCGATTCGGATACAGGCGGCGGAGATACTGTCGCGGCTGGCGGAGGCGGCGAGGGGGATATTGTCGGAATTCGAGAACGCCGTGCTCCGAGAGCCGTCGAGGGTGGCGGTTCCAGGTGGGACAATTCACCCCTTGACGAGGTATGTGATGAATTACATAAGTTTGATATCGGATTACAAGCAGACACTGAACGAGTTGATTGTGTCGAAACCGTCGACTGGTTCGCGGTATTCAGGAGATCCAACCACCCCAGATATGGAGTTTGCAGAGCTGGAGGGGAAGACCCCTTTGGCCCTCCATTTGATTTGGATCATTGTGATTTTGCAATTCAATTTGGATGGCAAGTCCAAGCATTACAAGGATGCTTCTTTGGTCCATTTGTTTATGATGAATAATGTTCACTATATTGTTCAGAAGGTGAAAGGGTCTCCTGAATTGAGGGAAATGATTGGAGATGACTATTTGAAGAAGTTGACTGGGAAATTCAGGCTTTCAGCTACTAATTACCAGAGAGCGACTTGGGTAAGGGTGTTGTATTGTCTGAGAGATGAGGGTTTACACGTGAGTGGCAGTTTCTCTTCTGGGGTCTCAAAGAGCGCTTTGAGAGAGAGGTTTAAGACCTTCAATGCTATGTTTGAGGAAGTTCACAGGACTCAGGCAACCTGGTTGGTGCCAGACTCGCAGCTTAGGGAAGAGCTGCGAATATCGATCTCAGAGAAGTTGATACCAGCTTATAGATCCTTCTTGGGGCGGTTTCGAAACCATATAGAGAGTGGGAAGCATCCTGAAAACTACATCAAGTATTCGGTCGAGGATTTGGAGAATGCTGTCTTGGATTTCTTCGAAGGATATCCGGTATCTCAGCACTTGAGGAGGAGGTCTCAGTAAAGGAGTGAAGCGAGTTTTGCAATTTAGAAGCTAGGGAAACATTCTTTTAATTTTTTGGAGTGTTCGGGTGATGCGACGCTGGTCATTCTGGGCTTTCCTGAGTACTCATGTTTCTTGAATTTCAGTGTTTCGGTTTTGCATTGGTCTATTGAATCAAGAGATCATCAGCGCATTAAGAAGATCGGTGTGACTCTCCAGACTGACCGAGTCCCTCAGCCTGAATGCTTCTGCCTTGTAAGCATGTTATTCGTTATGAGTTCTAGATTTTTCTTTTACTTGTTTATATTGGAATTATTGTATGTGTGTTCTCTTTTGCCCTTATTGATGTCGATGAGCAGTTTCCATTAACAGCTCGAAATGACTTTTTATGTCATCATATTTTTAGCCTTGATTAGATGACCATTAAGAAATGGAATTTAGATAAATTTTGTCAAATCTCGCAAATTGATTTGAACACTTGGTATTACGTGTATCCTTATCTTTTTCCTTCCCGCCTTGATGAGATGCATATATGAATAAATGTTTTTAAGCGTTTCGTTCGTAGAGAAACACTTGAGATTCCACTTATCAAAAAACACTTTATGTAGAATCAAATTTTGATAAAAAGTAGACAGTTTCGTGCTTGGTTGTAGCTAATTTCAGTGACAAAATTATGTAGTTGCTTAAGCCATTCTACCCTTGTAGGTCTATCCCCTTGTCTTAAAACTCTTTAGGTATTTAAGTGCCAACACATTGTCTTTTCTTGGGTCTACAAAAATCTCTATAATGTGGTTCTTATGTAGTCAGACTTGAGTTTTCTATTTAGAATATGCCATACTCCATTACTTTCAGCGTCTTTTGCTGCTTGAGAACTACAAATTTGAATTCCTGCAAGAATTATGCATCCTACTAACTTTCAGACGATCTGAAAGTTTTGTGACCGAGTACAAATCAAGTTTCGTTAACTACATATTAAGAGGGGTCTTGAAGTCTTACCTATATTATGATTCTCTCTTTCCCTAACCTGCGAATGTAAGCGTGGCTTAACTTGGTCAACCCCTTAACGAACCTAAACTCGAGTTGAAAAAACAATTGGTTGACTCTAGTACACGATTTAGGTCAGCAGCAGGGTTGGTGAGGCCGCAGTTAACATCATTGACTTTGGGAATGATTAGTGATAGGTTGAAAACAGTGGCAATAATAATAGTTGTCATCCAAGGGGTTGACATGTCTCGTTTCAGTTTCGAGGCTGGGGACATGGGTGTCCAGATGACCTACAAGCAAGCAAGAAGGCATCTTCTTGTAACTTCATCGATTTAGAGTTACCCCGTGAGAAAAATCGAAATTTTTAGACTTGCATTTGATCCTGGTATAGGGATAGGTATCAGAGTCTTAGGCAAGTATTTTAACTTGATCGGACTGTAGTCTAAACCGAGGGTGCATTCACAGCCTCGCCTTTAATTGATCTTCAAATTCATTTCAGTCGAATTGCAAATATAGTGTTGAGTAATGATCTCTTCCAAGAATATTGTCTAGAAATTATGCGATGTTGCATGTAGCTGGAAATCCTGCAAAAATCTGAAACTCCTTGCCTGTTCAAGGATTGGAAATCCTTGATGAATATTTCCCGCCTCTTTCTCATCGTTTAGTACTATTGGACTCACCTTGTCCTTGTTTGATGAAAATTATTGGCCTCGACACTAACTCATTCGATTTTTAAATTACAGTAACGAATATGTAGAATTGAGTATGCAAAATTTCCAAGGACAGAAATGTTTGGACCAATCGACAACTCCAGATAAATCGGATAACCCTCAAATGCACATACGAGGACAAACCTCAAAGCTCAAAGCGAACAAATCCCAGTAGATCAGCAGGTGAAACCCATAACTGAAATTCGGTTCTTAACGGAATCTATTCATTATTTGTTTATAATGCACAGTCGAGAAAAAGCAAATTAGGTAGACAACCTTGTCGCTTGTGGGATAGCCCTCAACGGCACTTTCAAGGAGGTACGAGGATAAACCTCTAACAGAAACTTCCATAATCAATTTTCATCAAAGCCAGTTAATCTTAGGATTTAGGATGAGACTTGTGGCTTGTGCTATTCAGTTGAAAGGATTAACAACGAATTAATTAACGTGTTAACGACTACTAGTCAAGTTAACTAATTGACTTATTTATTATTTGGTAGAAATTACTGTCAAATGAACAATTAATGGCGTTCAAATCTTTTCTTGTATGTTTCTTATCTTATCTTTTTTTTTTTTTTTGACTAGTAAACCTTCATGGTTTTTTTTTTTTTTTTTTCTCGCTGAGGTAAACCTTCATGGTTTAGTTGGTCTTCTGAAAGCCCGTAAACTGGTTTTTAAAACCAGACGAAAAAACAACACCTATTCCAAATACATTAGAAATAATAATACTACCAAACCACCAGTCCCTGTTGGCTTTGATGTGCACGTAAATATTTTTTATAGGTGATTTAATTCTTGTACTAAGGTAAAGTTTAAACAGTGGTTCTAATACAATTACAAATGAAAAACACAGAAACCTAAGGGGCTGTTTGGCATCATAACTAAAAAACAGTTTTTTGTTTTTAAAAACAGAAAACTGTTTTTTGAGAACAAATAAGGGTGTTTGGCATTGTTCTCTGAGAACAGTTTTTAAAAACAAAGTTAAAGAAAACAGAAAATTCAGAGAACAACAAAATGTTGTTTTCAAGGTGTTTTCTTAACTTTTTCTTTTTCTGAAAAAAATAAAAATTCTTTCATATAACTTTCATATACATATTTTCTTGTAACTTTCTCTCTCATAGTTCTCTCTCGCTATTTTCTCTCTCCTTATTCTCTCTCATCATTTTCTCTCTCCTTATGTTATTCTATCACTTTCTCTCTCATTATTTTCTATCCCTTCATTTTTTTTAATCACATTATCCCTCCTCATTCTTTATTACTACTTTGTTTTTTATAACTTTTTTTGTCTTTATTTTTTATCCTCATGTATTCTTATCACTTTCTCTTTCTTGTGTGTTTTTATTAGTTTTTTTTTTTTCTATCTTTCTCAACACTTTTTATTTCCTTATTCTCTCTTATCACTTTTTCTCTCATTATTATCTTTCATTACCTTTTCTCTTGTGACTTTCTCTCTCCTCATTCCCTTATTTGAATTTATACCTGGTCACTCTCTCTTGACTTTTTCTCTCTAAATATTTTTTTTTATAATACAAAGATGATTTTTTATATTCATATAATTTTTTTTCCCTAAAAAATATTTTTAGAAAACATTTGCCAAACACCCATTGTTTTCTAAAAATATTATAAAACAGTTTTTGTTCTCATTTCTGAAAACATAACTCTAAAAACAAAAAACAAAAAACAATGCCAAACTCCCATACCATGTCATGCTTTTACTTTCGATCCGCTGTGGGCTAGATCTAGAAGAAATGGAGAAAAGGAGAGTAAAGATTGGACAGCTCTCTGATTAATACACGCTCACAAGTTCACGACTCACAAGTTACAAGGACAACAAGTCAATAATTCTGATCCCACAGAAAACAAATAAGGACCAATCTTTGTTTTTCTTTCCGCTGCTAATTAAAACAAACGAAAAATAGACGATGAATACTAACCTTATCCCGTTATTTGGTGGGCAAACTCTTACTGATTCGCGAGGTATTCCTGAACAATACCTCACAAAATAGAAAAATGAAGTCTACCATACATGATGTGGGACGTCATGGCCAACGTCTTTTATCAAAAATTTCAGATTAATTAAGTGTGAGTTTTGTTTAGGGTTTATGGTATGATTAGTCTCTGAATTTTTCGATGATTTGCAATGTATCTTCTGAATTTTTCTTTTGGCAATTAGGATCCTGAATTTAGAATTTTTTGCAATGTATCCCTTGAACTATTTCTTTTTGGTAATTAGGACCCTTAATTTAAGGTTTTTGGCATGATTAGCCCCTGAATTTTTCGTTGATTTGCAATTTATTCTTTAATTGTTTAAAAATTTGAATTTCAAAACTATTTTTTCCCCTCCAAACTTCCATTTGTTATTTTTGTCTCTAAATCAAGGAAGATAACCATTATGCCCTTAAAAAATTTGCACATAACTCAGGGGATATATTACAAATCAGTGAAAAATTCAGGGGCTAATCATGCCAAAAATCCTAAATTCAGGGTCCTAATTGCCAAAAAAAAAATTCAAGAGATACATTACAAATCAACGAGAAATTCAGGGGCTAATGATGCCAAAAATCCTATATTATTATACTAGTAACAATACCAAATAGACTCGAAGAGTGTGCATAAATCATGGATGTAGTCCTTAACGCGACCGATCTCGTCCAGATTTCAGCTAACATAAGTCACGTTTATCCAATATGCTATTAGACAAATGTAAGTTGTATTGACTAAATTATGAACCAACCTGACTAGATCCGATCTTGAATATCTATTGCCATATATATATGATCAATAACTCTTGGTAATCGAGCTATGTCAAAAGGACTACAGCTCTTTATTTTTCTGGCCCTGTATTGCAATTGCAGCTATTTAGGCTTTTACCTTTTACACGTCTCTTCTTCAAATAAATAAATAAATAAATAAATAAATAAATAGAACAATCTATATTTGATAGACGTGAGGATGTGTTGTCCATCAATCTAAAGATAAATGATGTGCGGTCAAAATTGTAGTGGCTTTGTAATTTTTTTCATTATTATCCTTTATTTTTATATATTTATTTAAAGATTCAACAACAATTCAGTATTTAATGGGTTCCATTTTTTGTTTTTCTTGATAAATTGTTAGATTAATATGGGGAGGGAGAGGAGGGTGGGGTTTGCTCCCCACACCTCGTACTTCTCAAAGAGGAGATTTTCCACACGAGCTACAAACTCTTGGTAATGGGTGCTATTTTAAACTCATATATTATAACAAGATTAAAATACAGGCCTTTTTGCCTCTGTTTTTTAATGCTTTTATCAAAAAAACAAACGTAGAAGATAAGAGAAAGATCCTAAATTATTATAAAAATTTTTTATTAAATATAAAAAAATTCTCTGCTAAACAAAACTTCATAGAGCTACAATAACTGTTGCGGTACATGCATCCAATATGTCGTTAGTAAGAAACATCTTTTTACAGTTGTTGCTTGTCATTTTATCACAATGAGTAGCTCTCTTAGACTTGCCATTCTTAGATGCAGGTGGAAAAATCCAAATCTAGGTTTTGTGAACATCAACCTATTCGAAAAAGATATCGTTTATCACAAGTCTAAGTTGATTAAGTCGAATTTGAATTTTGCAAATATTCTTTTCCTTGAAGACTTTGGATTCTTTAAAAATTTCTTTTATGGTCATGGAGGTAGCAATAACACGAATTTCATGTTCAATAATTATATATATATTATATAATATATATAAGGTCATAGGTAGGACAACGAGGAACTAAAAACTTCTCATATGGGTATACAAACTTGACGTAAATGAAGAGCTCAGTTTCATCATCAACACGAGAGTATATTTCCAAAGATGTGGTCATGGTAAATGGTAAACTTTCAATAGACTTGGCCTTGACACGAAAGGCACAAGTGATTAGAGAAACGTAAATGCGAGAGCACTTCTAAAATAAAGGACATATATAAGCCTCCTTACAAAACTTCATATCGTCGGTGCCTAAGCTTGTGATGGCTAAGTACTCAAGTGGACGAGGAACATGGTATATATTCATGGCTATAATATTATATATTAATTGACAATTATTTTAAGCAAGACAAACAAAGCCAACTTATAACTCGAAAATATGTATAAAGAGTTAGCTGGTAATTAGAGAAATAGATGATAATATAAAAAGAGATGTGATTGTGCAACAATTTGTATGAGATTCGTATAATAATACATTTATATACATGTATAACTATTTTGATGTAAATCTTTGTGATTTTTGATTTGGGGTTTATAAAAAGCATAAAATATTGAAGATGCGATATAAGTTGCAAAAGCAATCAAAGAACTCATAGAATGTATTTTAAAGAACCTGCTCTTGACTTTGTTTGGTGTGCTATTGCTAGCATACTCTCCAGGTATTGTGTACATAGCAGCTGTCATTAAGCCCATTTGCAACAACCAAATTGAGAGTTTACTGCTCCAAATTCTGTTTTCTTTTACTCTTTGCACATCTTGGGATGCTTCCATTTATTTCCAAAATTGAATAGAAAGAAATTAAATGGATCTTAGGTAAATATCTATGAAATTAAATAACATAATGTGATAATAGATAGTTCAAAGTAAAAAAGAGAATAAATAAGTCTAAGTAAATATGTATGAAAAATAGTTTGAAACTAAATGGCTAACTATATTGTACTTTCTTTTATTACATGTTTTATGATGCAAACAATTACTCTCTTGACTAAGAGTTACTTCTATTAATATTTCTATCTTTTTTTTTTTCAAATAATGTAATCTCGGCTGTTTTAGTATTCTATTTTATTACTTGCTTTCTGAAGCCAACAATTGTAACTTAAATTTTGAATGGCATGTTGATGCACACACTCTATTCATTAATATTATTTCTATTAATAAACTTCAAACTTTTTAAATTCTATTTTAGATAAAATATATTTTCTCAAAATTTGAGATAAACTTCTTAAATTGAATATTTTTAGAAAGTATAACATTGATAATTTTTCTTACTTCTTACCGATAGAAGTTGATTATTTTGTATATAATATTATTTCTTGTTGTAGGCACTCAGTTCTCATTTGCTGCCAATGCAGGCACTCAGTTATCTTTTGTTGCCTAGAAGACTTGCAATAATTATCATAGCAATCACAATGCAATAGTCAAATTTTAGTGAATAAAATCTAAGCTATTAAATTAACATATTCACCATACTTATAACGCCAACGACTTAGAGGAGAATAAGCACCCCAGGGACAAACTTCTTTAGTTTTTTTTTTTTTTTTGGTTGTTTATCTTGATTGCACCTAAACGCATTAGAGATGTCATGTAAGTTGCAAAAGCAATTGAAGAGCTGATAGAATATTTTGAAGGATGCATACTTGCCTTTATTTAGTGTGTCATTGCTAGCATATTCTCCAAATATTGTGTAAGTCGTAGCAGCCACTAAGTACATTGTAACCACTGAAATTGTTATATGTACAACTGAGAATTTATTGCTCTAAACTCTATTTTCTTCTGCCTTTACACATCTAGTGTTGTTTCCACTTGTTCACTAGCCTACATTATTTGTCGTTTAAGAAATTAAATAAAAATAATAATAAATGGATCTTAGGTAAATATTTACGAAATTAAATAAAATGATATAATAATAGATAGTTCAAAATAAAGAAGATAGTAAATGGTTCTAAATAAATATGTTTGAAAAATAGTTCGATACTTTTTTTTTATTAATTGTCTTATGGTACAAATAATTACTTTATGATTGAGAGCTACTTCCTTTTTTTTTTTTTTTTTTTTTTGTTAAATGTTATCTCGGCTGCAACTATAAGTTTTTTAGTTGCCAACAATTGCGTGATAAATTTTGAATATCTTGTTATACTAAATTTGAAAACTGACGCAAACTTTTTTAAATCTATTTTAGATAAAATATATTTTCTAAAAATTTGAGATAAGCGTCTTAAATCGAATATTTTAGAAAGTATAATATTGGACCTTTTTCTCACTTCTTACAGATAAAAGTTGATTATTTTGTATTTAATATTGTTTATTATTATTGGCACTCGATTCTCATTTGTTGTCGATGCAAACACTTGATTCTCGTTTATTATCGATGCAGGCATTCGGTTATCTTTTGTTGCTCAAGTACTCAGATCTTTTTTTATTGCCTAGAAAACCTGCAATAATTGTTATAGCATTTACAACGTATTCGTCAGATTTAGCAAATAGGATCTAAGCTGTTGAGGAACCATATTCAATGTACTCATAATACTAATGGCCTGGAGGAGAAGCCCGAAATGAGCACCATAGGCACGAACTTTATTAGTGATTTTTTGATCTCGATCACATCGAAATACATTATAGATGCCATACAAGTTACAAAAGCAATTGAAGAGCTAATATAATGTATATTGAAGGATGTACTCTTGACTTTATTTGGTATGCTGTTGCTAGAATATCCTCCTGGTATTGTGTGTATCGCATCAGCTACTAAGCCAGCCGTATAAATTCTTATATTCTCACCTAAGAGTTACTGTTCCAAACCTTATTTTCTTCTTCCTTTGTATATCTTGAGCTGCTTCCACTTGTTTATTGACTTACATTACTTGTAGATTATGAAATTGAATAAAAAAATAATAAACGGATTTTAGGTAAATATCTACGAAATTAAATAAAATGATATAACAATAGATAGTTCAAAGTAAAGAAGATAATAAACGAGTCTAAGTAAATAGGTATGAAAAATAGAAATTAAATTGAATAAAATAATAATAGATAATTCAAGTAAAGATTCATGAAAAAATGAATCGGATGAGCATAATAATCTAATATTGGTTGCTTAGTAACTTAATTAGTTGTATTCAATAATACAAGTTTACATCAAGTGGAAAATAAATAGGCAAATGAACAAATAATATACACTGCTTATGCATATCTACCAATGAACATAGAGATGTTCATTATCTTATATGAGTGGAAACTCATTGATTACCAAGCTATGAATTGAAAACAAAGACCGTGTATCAATAAAATATCATACCGGATAGTCAGCTGCTGTTTTTCTGTTGCGTCAAGTAAAAAGATCTTAGATCTTCCTCTTTTTAATTTGATTATTCACTCTTCCTTTCGTTTTTGCAATTCTTTCTCATTTTAGCAAAGGGAAATTGAGCTGGGCAAGGTTAGGAGTGGGCATTGTGCACAAGGGCTTAAGTTACGATGGTTTAGACCTTTCTCTTATCTTTTTTTTTTTTTTTTTTTAGGTTTCTAACACTTTCACCTATAAAAATCCAAAAGAATTACAAAAACACAGAGGTCAGGGTTTTTTCCTAATTTTTGTACAGTTTTTATTGGAAACATGTCATTTTTAATTTTTTTTTAGAAAAATACTATTTTTAAAATGTTTACTAGCTACAAGTATCTGAAAACTGGTTACCGGTTACTAGTTACCAGTTATAAATACTTTTAGTTACTAGTTATAAATACCTTTAGTTACTAGTTACCAGTTTCTGGAAACTGGTTACTAATTACTATTTTTAAAAATTATATTTTTCTAAATATTTTTTTAAAAATGACATTTTTCTACTAAAAACCATATCGGATCTAAAAAAATACAGCCGAATATTTTTCATTTTTTCTTTCTAAAAATGCTGTACAAAGTCTAATTTTCACTTTCTTTTTTCGGTTTATATTTCTTTTGCTTAGTTGTTAATTTCCCTCTATTCTTTTTTTTTTTAATATAGTTTTACTCTCTCTCTCCACTTTTTTTCTTGTTTACATTTTTTACTTCTTTTTTTTTTTTTTTACATTTACTCTTCTTTTTTCATTAAAAAAATAGCAAAAGAAGTTAAAATCAAAACTAGTAGCAATAGCAAAAATTTAAAATCAAAACTAGTAGCAATAGCAAAAATTCAATTGTCTCTCGCTGCTCCTCACAGAGGCCAAAGAGGGAGCCTCCCCTTCTCCTTCTCCCTAATCTCTCTTCCTCACCTCTCTCAGGGATTAGAGTTTTCTTTCAGTTTCCTTTAGTTTTCTAATAAGCCTATATCTAGATATAATTTAATACCACTTTTTGTGTAGATAAACATAAGATCTAGTTGAGTACCACCTCTTGTGTGGATTCAAATTCATTACCAGATCTTGAATAATAGAATATTTCCTTGATTTAGATTTATTAGGTGGACGAGTTTTTTTCTTTTTTTCAACGGGCATAGATCTCAATTGGTGCTGGAATTATACATCCTACCCTACCAAGAACGCATTCCAGGATCATGTGTTAAAAGTAATAATTTGCTTATGGTCCTTGTTGTCTTTTCTCCTGGAGAATTATGATAACCTACAAATCTTGCTCTTAATTGTGTTTGTGATCTACTTTTTGTCTCCTTTCTTTAAGGAGTTTAAAATTATAGTCCTTGTACTTATACTGTAATTGAAGCTCTTTTACTTCTGATATTCCTCAATCCCTTGAGGAGCCCTAAAAAAATAAAACAAAACAAAAATTCTTTTCTAGTTTATTTTTCATAACGAGTATAAATGGGCGACTATATCAACCCCGCCAAAATGAATATGGTATCCAAGCTAGTATATAAATAAAAAAGCTGTCCTTCTGAGCCACAGAATTCCATTAAAGCAATGAATTTTTTTTTATCACAAATGACTATTCAATACAATAACCAAATAAACAAATAGCTAGGGAAAACGCAACTCAAAAGAAAATAACAAAAGGCTAACGTGACATGATTTCAAAATGGAGTTTTCCCCGTCAGCATCCCCGCTGAATCTTCCTTCCTCTACCCCGTGTATTCTTAATCTGACTTAAAAATCAGCTCGAGATAATTACGATGGTATAAATCTATTGCAGGTACTGTTCTGCTTTACTCTGTCTTGTCTTCTTCCAGATCACCATCCGGTGATCCATTGATGCCTTGTAGCGACCTAGCTTCCGGCGTGGGGCGAACATCTTTGGAAGGGATGGGAGACGGTTTTATGAGTGTCAAACTCGTATCGTCCCTATCAAACTCTTCACTCCCATCATTGGAGTAAGCATACCTACCCAAAGCAATAAGATATGAGGGGCAAACGTCTAAACAAAGTCCTCAAGACCAAGTGAGAATTGCAATTTGAATCTTAACGGAAATAATTTGTATTTTGTAGATCACCACTGTCAATTGAGGAAGTTCTTCAAAATTGTGGTACCCATAAGCATAGGACTTAGAAAGATAGATGATTTACCTACCCGATAATTTATTTTCCAAATAAAAAGGGAGAAATGCCACATAATATATTTGTTCAACACTCAATAATTCATATAAAAGGAGGATGGAAGAGAATGACGAATCCAGAAGCCACGGTATACCTCATTGAGTTCTGGGAGGGTGCCCATAGGGCACAGATGACACAGAGAAGCGAAAAAGATAGGACTTGCCAGAAGGCAGGGATAATCCAAGCATTCTGCCACTGCTCATTGTAAATATCATTCGATTTGAAGTAAAGCTGAAATTACGAAGAATCAACTGATCAACCATACATAAAACTGAAAATACAGAAATGAAAAAAAAAAAAAAAAAAAAACAAATGAACTAAATTACTTAAACATCACACGTAAAGCATGCAGAAAGAAAATGACATGTATTCTGACAGATAGAAAACTGTATCAATTCAGCCTATGCTTCCACACTACAGTTTCCGTATTTAATAAAGATTATAATATATATATATATTTTGATAAGATACCTATTTTGTCTCCTTAGACTCGAACCCATGACCCAACCCTCATACTCACACACACCCCTGAGTCTCAGACCAATTGAGCTAGCCCCAATTGGTGTATTTAATAAAGATTATAACTCATGTTCTGCATGTTAATTTGGTGGTAAAATGATTATCTTAAGCATTCTATGCAAGAACCAAATCGTTATCACTCTGTCCTTCAGTGTAGACATCGTGTTGATTACCTCATAGCATATCCAACCAACTGACACAATAACAGCTACTGCCAAAGCGTTTGTGAACTTCCTGTAGATATCTAGTTTAACCAGCATTCGCCTGGCCTGTCACATCAAGCAATCAAATACCATTAGCTTGATTTTTCAGACTAATTACAAACCAAAGAGAGGGGAAACACATAAGAAATGTAACATGAGGTTCCACATATATCTTAGTCTTATAAGAGAAATTAAGAGGCCTATAAGGCGATTATTGGAATCCAAAAGACAGTCAAGTTCAAGTATGGGCACACTGAGATAACAGAGCAAGAGATGAACACCCAAAGGTGAAATGTAACAAGGTACCTGAAGCTTATTTAAAGTTGCGGAGAGGGATGAAAATATCCAAAGGATGAAGAAAGCATCCAGTACTGCGACAGGAAGGACCAAGAACAATCTTGCCTTCCCAGAAAGATCACTGACTGCACCGACATTTTCTACCATCTCAAGAACTTCAGAAGCCACGAAGAAGGTTGCTCCAAGCATTGCTACCTTTGATGTAATGCCACCTAAGGTAGGTCTAACAACAGCATAACCCATAGACACCATCAAAATTATCAAACGTGCGACAGTACGTTTGATAGTTCCAAAGGTGACAGCCCATATAGTTATACCAGTAGGTCTGATTCCATTCTCATTGAATTCATCATAATCAAAGTACCATAAAGCCATTTCTAACATGCCCAGAGTTATCACTAGAGTAATGCAGTTCTGCAGTGGAAGAACTTCTCTCCAGAATCTTGCATACTGTGAGAACCAAAAGATCCCAAGTATTACAAAAGCAAATGACATGAACCCATAGAATTTCATAAGAGGTGCCATCCTACCCGGCAGATATCCAGTCGGGTTTTTCCATATTGTTTTGCCCTCTACAACCAAATCCTTAAGCCTCACATCGCAGTGTATGAAATACAGGTTATACATCCCTGTTCTAGCAACCTCTACAGACTTCGATGGCAATGTTGCAACTTCATCGTCTACATCAAACGAGACACCAAAAACTTGAGGCCAACCGGGGTTCTTAGTTGACGGCCGGTGAATGACTTCCCCTTCTTTACATACACCCAATTTAGCAAGATCTCCAGTGCAACATACTGCTCTTTGACCCCCATAGGCTGAACCCCCAATAGTTTCTCTATCTTCCACCTCAAAAATAATGGCGTGGACCAAGCCTGAGCTGAAATTCGCATATTCCTTGCTTCTTCGAAATGCGACCTTTTCAAAGCTGGGTTTCATCAGATCAAGCCAAATACTCGTTCAGTGAGTACAAGTGAAAGAAAGGAGTATTGCACATACAAACTAGAGTTGCATAAACAAAAACAAATCCACCCCATATGCATCAATTGCAGCCTAATTAACTAAAATCTCAGTTCTACTCCAAAATCCCAGTTACAACTCTATAATTCTAACCATAAATCTATACAATATCGAACTAAGAAGTTTGACCCTTTATCACTTCCACAGTTCCAATTCGAGTCAACATAAAAATCAGAGTGAAATTACAATAAGCGAAAAGAAATGGCGTTACCGTATGAAAGAGTCTCCGTCATCAGAGATACCATCAGTGTCATTGAGACCAGGGACAGAAGAGTAAATCCCCTCGCTACCTCCATGGACGACGAAGGCGTTTCCTTTGGCGGCGAATCTCTCAGCGGCGTAGTCGTGGACCGAGGCTTCGACGCAAACGAAGCTCAACACCGAGACAAAGGCCAAAGCCAGAGCCGAAGCCGAGAGCAGCGACATTGATAGAAAGTAGGAACCCCTCTTTCGAATTGAAACCCTAATTTTGTACGGAAAGAGGAGGAAGCTTCTGGATCTGTTGTTGTGGTCACTGGTTTGAGAATATGATGAGATCTTCTTCTACTACTACCGCTGCTACTAGTACTACTTCTTCTTCTTCTTCTTCTATTTGTGCAGACAAAAGCTTAAGGACTCAGAGCAATTATCACGTGTGGTCCGTGATGACACTAGTTTCTGTCCGAGTTAATCACAGCCGTTAATTTTCGATACTATCATGTGATTTAAGTACAGTTGACAGCTTCGGATTGTTCTAATTCAATTGAAAGTCAATGTTGTCGGTGTTAAAAACTTGAAAATTAAAAAGAACGCAAATGTCTGTGGTAAACAACAAAAATAAAATATTTCGTGTCATCAGTTGGTCAATCATGTTACTTTTGCAAATAAGATTACACTGATGCCCTTGTTTAACGCCATTATTGTAATATTATAGAAAGTAGGTTGGATCAAATTTAAAATTGAAAATGTAAACTGATACCCATTTTTTCAGTTAATTTTGACCGTTAAGTTTACATTTAATTTATCTTCCTTTCTTTTTTTTTGGTTTAAACAACACTTAGTTGTGAGAACTAATAATCTAAAGTTTAATGAACATTAAATTTTCTTCATTATGGAGGCATAATATAATTTTAACATTTATTAAATGAATTAATGAGAAAAATGAAGACATAAAAGCAGAAAATTGCTAGTAATAGAATATTAGAGGTTTATGTCTGTTCACTGGTATGAATCTGAAATTGACGCACTTATCTTTTTGTTTTTTGATAGATGTAATGTGGAGTAATATGGTGATGTAATGCATGCTTTTTTCCTTTTTTTGACATCCAATATGTAATGTGTATGAAGAATGTTAAATCCATTCTTTTTTTTTTGTTTTCCAATTTTCAATCTTATTGTTTTGATCTGTAGATTTCATGATAATTTATTGTATTGTTAAGATATGTATTATAATTTGTTAATATAAAACAGGATAGTGGAAAAGAAGGTGCAAGAGTTAGCACTTCGCTTTGGTGCATTGACTGCATTCCTTTGCTTCTCTTTACTTTTCTGGTTGAGTCAGTCACTCTTCTCAATTCCCCATCAAGAAAGGTCTCATATCCCATCAAACATGTAGACTTTTCCTAGTATGAAGATTGATTGATGAGTAGGTTCTAGTCTCATAATTTGGAACAGGCGATTGGGGATATCATAAATGAATCAAACACCACCACATATGTTTATGGATACAACAATACTACTTGCAAAAAAGAGGGTTAAAAGAAAACCATATTTAGTACTATGTAATGTACCATTAAATGATTCTTTTGGTGAGATTTAAGAGCAATGTGTTCTGAAATCATATTACCTCCAACTGTGAGAGAATATTATATGCAGGTTCGGTGCTTCTTTAACTAGCTGGTGGTAGTTACTAGCTAGGAACATCCGTTGGTTGAAAATTTACAATTGACATCACTAACTAGAATGAATGATTGTGTAACATTTTAACAACGTGAAAACGTTCATAAAAGGGAGAAAACTCGAAATAAGCTGAAAGACAAAAAGGTTCAATGACTGAAATCCATGCTAAATTTAGAATGTATTCATTCAGACAAATATTACACAAAGAAATGTGATGAATGGTTCAACATCAAAATTATAAATTTTGACTTCTAACAACTAAAGATAACCTTCCTACCAAGCGAAGGAGAAGAAAAAGAAGACAGGAAAACACAGCCGCTATAATATTTGCGGACAGACATGTGAACTACTCCAGGATCATATAAACCCTTGTTAGTCCAAATCAAGGAACTCCATCCTTTTTCTCATGGTACCTTTAAGATCACTAGCCTCCCTTTCAGCTTTCTGTGCCTGCACACAAGCATGAATTATATAACCCACAAAATCCAATCATATGTTGAAAAGATGATTATATTTCAATGTGAAACAAGCATCATTGAGGACCAAAAGACGAACCGACAGCAACACTCATGGGATATGGACACATTTTTAATGCAAAAGTATGAACTCCCTCACACCCAATCATCGGTCATATATTTCCACAAATTATTTGCTTATTCTCCCTCCTACCTTAAAAAAAAGAGAAGTTACCTAAAGATTCACCATTCTTAACATATAATGGACAATTAAACATTCAGGACGGATATAGAGGAGGATATCCACTGGAAAGATGGCTTACAACCCCATACACTACTCGGAGTTTTGATTACATTATCTTGAAATCACATAGACAATTACATCACAAACGTATAAAACCAGTACTATCTCTATCAGTTGCAAATTTGACTAGGAAAGCTGAGACCTTCAACAAATCAGAAAGATGCAATATTCAGTTATTTTCAAGTTTCAGAAAATCCTGTAATTAATGGGGGCAATTAACAGAAAATAAGTATCGAACAATGACTACTTATGAATCTCCTAATGGAAATTTCAGAAAACAAGTCCTGTAGTTAATGGAAGTGGAAACTAAATCAATTTGAAATGTAGTCAACAAATTAAGCATTCCCTCAGATCATCTAGATAAAACTATTAACAACTCAGGAAAATCAAACTCTACCTGTTTAGTAACATGAACACATGATCCAAGGACAAGGATTTAAAATGATGGAGAGGCAAAAGAAAAGTAAGGGAACTAACATCAACCACTTAATTACGAAGGAATATCAAATTAGTACTTTACCCTTTTAATTTCTGCTGATGAAACACGTGTCATGTGTGGGGGAAGTTCCTCCCTCTCCAAGTCCTACAAGGTGATAAGGGAAATCTCAGTACAATGCAAGGATGCACACCATGAAACAGCATATAAAATTATGAATAATACCAGTTCTCCAATTAGGACAACATTCTCTCCACGAATTACATATAGACCTAAAGGCATGTCACAATAGAGGTCACCAACAATGACTCTCTCGCATGCACCCTCAAGAACAGCATTGGCTGCATACAAGAAATATAAATTTATTCAGCCATAAGTAAGATCTTAAAATTTTGAAACCAAAAATGTCACATGGCAATGACATGTACCAAATTGATCAAATGAACGAAGTATCCCTAAAAGCTTTCGACCATCTCGAAGCAGCACAAGAAGTTTCTCTGCAACAAAAGCATTAGAGCAAAAACACAATAAATGGACATAAGAACAGTGCTCCCCTCACAATCTACACAGAACTAAAATTATTAAGTCAAGCATTCCAGATTACGGATCATTCCTGTTGAAATTTCCTTTAATAATGGACAGCACATTAGAAGTGGAAAAACAATGAGAAAGTATACTCCAAAAACAAAAATTAATGATAACAAAACACCAGTGACAAATACAATAAGTTTACATGAGTACAATGGACCTGTATTCCCCCAAGAAAATAAAGTCCACAAACATCTCACACTAGGACTAATCTATGAATGAGGCTCCTAGATAAGGAACTTGGTTACTGAACTAGAAAGGATTTAGTTAAGCGGGATTTGACTCACGAATGAAAAGGAAAACATAATTATGTAGGATACAGAGGAGAAAACAGAACCAGGTGAGACTACGAAAGCAATTTTAGTCATGCATCCATGCATCTGACATTTCTATCGTCGTATGCACAAGAACCTTGCATTAACCTACTTACAAAGTGCTCAACATAGACCTTTCAAACTTTCCCAGAAAGTAAAAATGCATAAATAATTGGACAAGTATACCAATTGCGGACCATCTTTAACACGGCTTTTTGAACAACTCAAAAACGAAAATTTGACATTCAAAAGATGCATCGATATTAGCAAGCATTCAACTTTATACTAGAACTACATCACCAGTGGTTGAACTATATACACCATAAGGATGGAATGAATAGTAATTCACAATATAAACCATTAAAAGTTGCAGAACCTAGATGACCCAAAGCTGGTCCAACTACAATTGCACCAGTAATAAGAAACTAAAACGAATAACCATAAAAGTGGAATCTTTTACAAAATTCAGAATCAATCACAGCAAGTATAGAGAAAGAGAGAGAACTTACTGTCAAGATAGCTGGCAAGAGAAGTAGAAAGATAGATATCTTCCGGGCCTGCCCAAGACATTGGTGTAGACGAGCTCACACTTTTTCGGTACCACAAAAACCACCGAAAAATTCACCAGAGTCGAAACCAATGGCATTGGCAGCTCAGATTTCACTCTGATGCCTCACCCAAAAACCCTTCAATCAAAATCCAAAAACCCCAATTTCAGTCCACCCAGAACCCAAAAACTGAACAAGATATATTACAGAAAGCCCTAGTTTTTTTAGATCCGAAAACCCTAATTGGACGACCAAATAAGAATTGTAGGCTTCTCTTCCGGTTGACGGGATTGGGATTTAGAAAGGAGTTCTAAAAAAAAAAAAAAAAAAAAAGTTACTCAGATCCAATCCAACCGCCCCGGAAGAGATTCAGTGGGGAATTCGAACTAGAAAGCGAGAGAAACCAAGAGAAAGCGCGAGAAAATTCAGGAAATACAGAAGGGGGGAATTTCGTAATTTAGGGTTTGGATTTTGACATGGTAAAGGAATTAAAAGAAAATATAGGAAAAACTTGTTTGGTTTGTTGTTGTTGGTTGCTCCATTGGTTTTGGCTCTATAATCGATTAATATGCATTCTTTAATGAATGCATTGCTTCTGGCAATTCCACTCGGTGAAAAAATTAATTTTAGACCATCCGGTAAAAGTTGAAAGAGAGAGAGAGAATAGACAGGTAAATTACCACCCAAAAAAAAAAAAAAAGCAAAGAGCAAATATTTATTCCTCGAAAAAAAAAAGGCAGCAAGTATTTTATAACAGATGGTATAGGGCAATTGTTATCAAAAAAAAAAAAAAAAAATGGGTAGAGGGCAACATTAAACTCTCAGTCTACACGTCGATGTCGAAATTTTATTTTATATGGTGTTGAAAATATTCTAAAAAAAATATCAAACTTGTTTTAAAATTCAAAATTTTCAATGAAAATTCTAAAAAATGCTAAAACAAGTGATATTAAATAATTTATATTAGTTTTTATTTTAAAAAAATTATTTATATTTTATAAGACTATAAAATATACATAAATATGTATAAAATATACATATTCATTATAATAGAAGGCTAGTTTGGTATTCATGTACTAGTTATGCTATGAGCAAGAATCTGTGAGAAAAAAAGTTTAATTATTTGATAAATTTTATTTACAAAATTACTTTTAAAAATGACATCTAGTATTCGATAAATTATAGATTGGTATGCTATAAAATATTATTTTAAATAATTTGTATTATGACGGGAGCATCAGTTTAAAAAAAAAAAAAAACTCTAGTCTTATTTCTCAAATTTTGATTAAAATAATTGTTACATAGCAATTTTTAAAATACCAAAAGTAATAACTCACCAAACGCTCCCCTTCTCTTTTTCTTTAACCGTTTTTAAAAGTTAAAAGCAGAATCTAGAAATAATTTAAAACGGGACCTGCCAATGATATTTATGAAATTTTTTTCTTACAAAATATAAATTTCTATGCCAAAGGAAAAACATTAGAAAAGGACCAAAAAAAAAAAGAATAAAAAAAAATTGACTATTGCATGACAAACGACATGTCCTATTTTGTCCGAAAGTTTGTAGTTGCTCGCATATAAACGACATGTAGTATAACGCTTAAAGGTTAAGTGTCGTTCGTTAAACGACATGTTAGTTACTCCCTTAAATTAACTGTTCATCTACGACATATCCGTCGTTTCTCACAATTTGTTGAGTGCCTACCCCAGTTTTATTATTATCATACTCTACCGTACTTTTAATTCAAGTCTGAAAAATAAGGTCATTCATTATCCAAAAAATTGCCCTTCTTTAAACTAGAAATATCATGTTTGTCGTTTCACTTTAATAATCAACATGTCAATTTGACGTTCATCAATCGCAATATTTTTGAGAATTAAGGGCGCGTCTGGTATAAAATTCGAATCATATTCTTCAAATTCAGAAATAACTTTTATATAGAAAGTTGAAAGGATAAAACATTTATCCTTCCAACTTTCTTTTATCCTTTCAACTTTCTATATAAAAGTTGTTTCTGATTTTGAAGAATATGATCTGAATCTTATACTAAATGCGCTCTAAATTTTTCCTCATTATCTTTCTTTTCTCTCTCTCTTTTTTTTTTTTCCTCCTCAAAGAAAAAGAGAAAATTAGTCTATCCAATACTGGTAAAACAAATTAGCATCATAACAAACAAGTTCTTCCACCTCTAACCAGATCATACAAACATCCATAGAGATAGCTCATTTTGCTAGCCCATGAGCTAGTACTCTACTAGACAAACGATTAATGTTACAATATTCTTCTTTACATTAGGGAACAACAATCTAGTATCAAAGATAAACAGTACCAATTTAATTAAGAGGCAAAAGACATGTCACAACATATGTACTATTGTTGTAGAGTTTTCGATTTCATGATTAAGTCAAGTGACCACACATCGGCTTTTCTTAGCCTTTACAGATGGCTAACGCCTGAGCTAGAATCACATCTTCCAAGCCATATATAACAACCAACTACAAACAAACATTCACTTCCCCGATTACAATTTCACACAAAACACAACCTTTAAATATTCTTCACCAAAGATGTATATCGCATTAATTCAGCTTAAGACGCTTTTATTTACCGGTATTGTTGATGTTTAGAGAATTTCTAATTTTGATAAAACTAAAAACAGAAGTTAAAGTTAGATTAATTATAAGCTGTTAGGTTACACGAGTAACCTAATATGTGGGCTATAGTTTTTATATCAATTATATAATATAAGGGCTGTCTAATTAAGTGGGGCCATTAAGTGATCTAATTGAGGGCTCAGGAAGTTACCTATTTGGTGTGGACTCTGTAATGTGTGGTTACCTAATCCTAGTCCAATAAGGATTGATGGGGTCTCTATTGGTGACTAGTATATAAGGATATAACTATAGGGTTTTGGTCCCCAAGCCAAATAGAACGTGTGCTCTTCTCCTCTGCCTCCATCAACAGAGAGAGACCCATTGAGCATACATACAGTATTCTGGCTGTAGAAGACCTTCTACCCTCAGGCTCTAACTGATCAATCGCTTCCGCTTACGTGATCACATCCTTGCTGTCAAACACAATGGATTCAGGTTAGTCACGGGTTTTCTCTCAACAAATCTTTTCCTTATAATTTGGCATGATAGATCTTAGGATTGTATTTGGTTTAACAATCCATTATGTAAGTCTAACAAGTGGTATCAAGAGCTAGAAATCATGTTAAATTGTTTAGGATAATCATACATGTATCTATTTTGTGATATCTTTACCTATATGGCTTTCTAGGATTTAGATATAACATGTACGATTGATGAATTTTTCATGATTTTGTTGAGATATTCAGTGTTTGAGGGTTGAATTCTGAGTTTTGGGTCATAAAGTTTGCAGATTATGGCGAAAAATCGTATCAGGTTTAAGTTACCCAATTTTAAAACCGGGTAATTTACACTAAAGCTGCAACTTGGTGCTGCGGCGCCACATTGGTGGCGCTACAGCGCCCAGGACAGAAAGCTGGTGTTGCGGCGCCAATCAATGGCACCACAGCGCCACACTTGAGACGGGTGGCGTCGCGGCACCACGAAAGTGGCGCTGCAGCGCCACCATATAAACAGATGGCGCCGCAGCGCCATCATGGTGGCGCCGCGGCGCTATGCAACTGGCGCCGCAGCGCTATGCAACTGGCGCCGCAGCGCCACCAATCGGGTTCAGAAAATTTTTAGGTCCTTTTTTGACCTAATTGAGGTATTCGGTCTCGTTTTTGGGTAAAATTGAATCGTTTTCAACTCAATTTAAGGGGTTCCAACCCAAAACTTGACCAATAAAATTTATTTTCTCAACCTACCTTCAGTACGACCCACACTTTATCCGTTGAAAACTTTATTTGGTTCTAAGAGTTGATAAAAGTGCTTAAAACTCAGTCGGTCATCTATTATTTTTTGTGCATTGAAATTTTTATTCTGGGCACTTTGGTTATTATTTTCTTTGCACTATTTGTTTAAATATTTTAAAATAGATGAGTTGAAACAACATGTTGCCAAAGTAACCTCTATTGCGTAAATTTATTTATTTTGAAATATTTGAATGTTTGTGTGTTTATTGTTCATGCGAATAATTACCGGCCCAAAGGAAGGTGATTATTTGGCCGAATAATGAACACACCTACGGTAATAGATATGTGATGGTTATCAAGTTTCCATGTGGACAGTAAATCGGCCCAAAGGAAGATTTATTGTCTGACAGGATTTACTGTCAATATTTGATTACTGCACTGAAGAGTACCACTTACAAGTTAATAAGTCGGCCCAAAGGAAGGCTTATTGATGTTGTTCTAGGTATCTTGTGATGGAAGCCCACCTTATATGTTTGATATCATGCTAGTATATCTTATGTTTGTATGCTTAGTTTATGACACGTTATTAATGTGAGTGGTTATTTTCTGCTTTTGTTCTCTGTTCAGTTTCTGCTTCAAGTATATCTGCTAATTTGAATTCAATTCCTGTGCTTAACGGCACAAACTTCAAGAAGTGGAAAGAGCACGTTATGATTGTGCTCGGTTGCATGGATCTAGACCTTGCACTCAGGAAAGAACAACCTGATGCTCTTACAGATGAAAGTTCTGATATAGATGTTAAGAACTTTGAGCAATGGGAACGTTCTAATCGCATGAGTCTTATGATCATGAAACATTCCATACCTGAGACCATAAGGGGCGCTGTGCCAGAGGTCGATAATGCTAAGGCGTTCCTTGACGCAATTGCGGAACGTTTCCAAAAGAATGAAAAAGCGGAAACTAGTACCATGCTGAGCAGTTTGCTTGCTATGCGTTATAAAGGTAAAGGGAACATCAGGGAGTACATCATGGAGATGTCCAATCTGGCTTCAAAACTAAAGGCACTAAAGTTAGAGCTGTTAGATGACTTGCTCGTGCAATTAGTTTTACTATCTCTTCCACCACAATTCAGTCAATTTAAGGTGAGTTACAACACCCAGAAAGAAAAATGGACTCTTAATGAGCTCATATCTCAGTGTGTGCAAGAAGAGGATAGATTGAAGTGAGATAAGAAAGAGAGTGCACACTTAGCAATAACCTCTCGAGATAAGAAGAGAAAAAGGACTAAGGATAAAGGAGCTGCATCTGGGACTTCACATACTAAAGTGCAAAAGAAACAAGATGAGGATTCAGCTTGTTTCTTCCGCAAGAAGGCAGGACATGTGAAGAAGGATTGTCCCAAGTACGCCAAATGGCATTTAAAGAAGGGTAAGCTTCTCAATTTTGTCTGTTCTGAGGTTAATTTTGCTTCTGTACCCAATCATACTTGGTGGGTGGATATCGGTGCAACTACTCACATAAGTATGTCTATGCAGGGTTGTCTGAGGAGCCGTCTGCCAAGTGATGCTGAAAGATACATCTGTGTGGGCAACGGCGATACAGCTACAGTGGAGGCAATAGGTCTATTTAGGTTGCAATTAGGTTCCGGTTTATTTTTGGATTTGGAAGAGACATTTGTTGTACCGTCATTTAGACGGAATTTAATTTCCATTTCAGTTTTGGACAAATCCGGTTATTATTGTTTATTTAGAAATAATAAATTTAGTCTTTTTCAGAATTCCAATATTCTTGCGACTGGTACTTTGATTGATAACCTATATAAAGTTGATACTATTACCTCAATTAATGAATCTTTGCATATCGAGAAACGTGGTACAAAATGCAAAACCATTGAGAATTCCTCTATGTTATGGCATAAGCGATTAGGACACATCTCTAAACAGAGAATACAACGTCTTGTGTCAGATGGAATTCTTGACCCACTTGATCTCATAAACTTCACAGTTTGTGTTGAGTGCATTAAAGGCAAACAGACAAATATGCGTAAATTGGGTGCTAATAGGAGTTCCGGTGTCTTAGAACTGATACATACTGATATCTGCGGACCATTCCCTACGGCTTCATGGAATGGCCAATAGTATTTCATCACGTTCATAGACGATTACTCTCGCTATGGGTACCTATATTTAATTCATGAGAAGTCTCAATCCCTGGACGTATTTAAAGTTTTCAAAGCTGAAGTTGAAAATCAACTCGACAAGAAAATTAAAACCGTCAAATCCGATCGTGGTGGTGAATACTACGGTAGGTATGATGGATCCGGTGAACAACGTCCAGGACCCTTTGCCCAGTACCTAGAGGAATGTGGAATCGTCCCACAATACACAATGCCAGAGAAACCTAGCATGAATGGTGTTGCTGAGCGACGAAATCGAACACTTAAAGACATGGTGAGGTGTATGATTAGTCATTCCTCCTTACCTGAATCACTCTGGGGAGAAGCATTAAAGACTGCAGTTTATATACTCAATAGAGTACCCAGCAAATCAGTAGCTAAAACCCCTTTTGATCTATGGACAGGTAAGAAGCCTAGTATTAGGCACTTACATATTTGGGGTTGTCCAGCTGAGGCAAGGCCGTATAGGCCACATGAAAAGAAACTGGACTCAAGAACAATAAGCTGCTATTTTGTTGGCTACGCTGAAAGATCCAGAGGTTTCAAATTCTATGATCCCTCTAATAGGTCCTTTTTCGAGACGGGTAATGCGAGATTCCTTGAGGATGTTGAAGTT
>JXTC01000058.1:406962-420771 GCA_002914845.1 Trema orientale | reverse complement strand
TTGATGGGGTCTCTATTGGTGACTAGTATATAAGGATATAACTATAGGGTTTTGGTCCCCAAGCCAAATAGAACGTGTGCTCTTCTCCTCTGCCTTCATCAACAGAGAGAGACCCATTGAGCATACATACAGTATTTTGGCTGTGGAAGACCTTCTACCCTCAGGCTCTAACTGATCAATCGCTTTCGCTTACGTGATCACATCCTTGCTGTCAAACACAATGGATTCAGGTTACTCACTTCACGGGTTTTCTCTCAACAAATCTTTTCCTGACAATTTGGCATGATAGATCTTAGGATTGTATTTGGTTTAACAATCCATTATGTAAGTCTAACATAAGCTTCTTAATAAACTGTTTTGAAAAGTAGTTGGATTATGTGCCAATTATTTTTGACATTTTTTAGCGAAGAGTTTTCTTTCAAAAGCTGCTTTTTAGAGAACCTATTATGGAATAATCTAAGATGAAATAAGTTTTACCAAATTAACACAATTGTAGCATAAATTATTCCATATAAAAGGCATCTGGCCAGCAGTTATGTTGTTTATGTCTTAATTAATTTGCAGTCGTTAAATGATCAATATGAACAACAATTCTTCTGAATCTTCTGTCTTTACATGCTCTCCAAACATCAATGATATAATAATTATAATGATCATTGCATATGCAGGTCAATCTAATGTTATTCATCTCAAAATATCTTACATCGGGATAGCATTTCAGCCAAAAAAAAAAAAAAAGAAAAAAAAAAAGAAAAAGAAATTATAGTAAAAACTATATATAAAAGTATATATAGAATGAAAAATGTAGCTCGAGAAACGTACGTATATATATAGCTCGGCCATAACACAGAGAACACAGAGACCTATACGTAGTACGTACATAAATCCTTTTAACAATATTAGTTTTAATATATAACATGACTTGCATATATGTGACGGAGTCCACACAGCTGCAAACCATGAAAAAAAAAGGGATCCATAATCCACCGTCAGCAAAAATTAATGGAGGGATATCATGCTGTCTCGGTGTTGTGATCCTCACGTACGGATGAAGCCATGCACCATTGATGATGTTAGTGATCATGGTACGTAACATTTTTACCATTAACCATTTGAAAAACTTACGGCGTTGATCTCCAGATCAATACATGTTTCCAAGCGTTTTTGTGGAATTTAATGAGACTAAATACGCGGCGAGGCATAAATATAGATCACTTTCGAATCTGCTCAAAGAGAAAAAAAGAAATACAAATAATTAGGTACATTTTAACTAATTAATGTGCGTGGTTCTATATCCTCCATAGGAAAAGGATATGTGTATTTTATATATATATATATATGTGTCATGTTTCAATGGAGATTTTTGTTTTTGCTCCATTGATGGGTACTTTCATTTGGACCATTGGATTTTAATCTGATGGTTATAATGATATTAGTAATTTTATTAAAAAATAAAAATCTAATTAAATATTTATGACTTAAAAAATTAGTAACCTATATGTGACCTATGAGTTGGAATTTTTTTTTTCCAATCCCTTTTTCATTGTTTTTTTCTTTTTTTCATTCTATTGTTTATTTTTATTAAAAAATAAATAGAAAAACAAGTAACCGTATATATATCTAGATATTTTTTTTTCTAAAGAACTAATTGTATATATATTAAATTTTTCATTAAAAAATGAGTCTTTTTTTATAATTTCAAAACTAACATTATATATCCCCTAAAAAAAAAAACTAATGTTATGTATATATTCTTAAAAAAAAAACAACTAACCGTTAATATAAAACTATTAAATACTAATTTTTTATCAAAATTTTTTCTTAAAAAAACATTCTTTCTTTTTTATAATTTCAAAACTAATATTCCCTTTCATTATAAAAAAAAATCTAACGTTACATCTCATATAAAAATAAAATTAACATTATTTATATTCTCAAAAAAATTACTTATTCATATTAGTAGCATAATATGTTCAAATTAAATGAAATTTAAAAAATTAAACTTATAAGTTAAAATCAAAAAAAGAAAAGAAATAAATAAAAAAGAAAAATAATTGAATAAAACATTAATTGATCAAAAATAGATGAAATTACTTGCTATTGTAGGTCATATTCAACTTGATAATTTTACCCATCCATGGAGCAAAAACAAAAATCTCCATTGAAACATCACCCTATATATATATTAGACCATGAAGCTTGAAAAGTGTTGTCTTGTTACCTTGTAATAAGAATGCTAGCTGATATTAAAGTGAGAGAGAGGAGGACTCAAATCTCTAGAACAATATCTGCAATACTCAAATGAAAATGAGAAACCATGAAAATATATCTATATATATATGGCAGCTTTAAATATTTGTGTGTTTTTGCTTTAAAACTACTAATTAATTTGCATTTAAGTACATAGAGAGATAATTAGTCCTTTGCATGTTCTTATATATATATATAATATTTTATTATAATTCATATATTTCCTAATTTCAAGCGGTGAAACTCACATTCAGAATCTGTCTTGACCCATTTTCCTCCATCATCAGTTTTCTCCCGTCTCTTATCATCTTCATCATTGTTATTTCTCTTTGGTATCGGTTTGTCCTCCAAGTACTTCTTTACTGATGATGCCCGGTAAGAATTTTGAGGGGACATCTTCTTGTGAAGCATTGTCCTCAAAAGCTGTACACCAATTATATTATGATCAGCTATTAATTAATTAAGTATTTTTAATCACCATTTGTTTATATAATTCAGTATTGAACTGTTAATGGATGATACGTTTTATATATATTTACATATTGTGGAGTAAACATATAATGATCATGAGACAAAAACTTTAGCTTATTGGTTTCATCCCAATAGCCAAGCAAGGCCTTATGACCAAAATAGCTAGGAGCCAAAATCTCACAAGTTGAGCAATATAATACTAGCCACAGCTTATTGGGCCACCCAGTGAAGAACCACATGCACTTTTTCCTATTATTATTTTAACAAGAAGTGAGAGGATTCAAATATGGTTTTTCAACATCAGAAGAGGTTGGTGTAACTATACTAACTAGATTAATTAACCATCATATAATGAAGGGTAATTTGCAGCAAAAATCCTCAACTTTTAGTATCTTTGGCATTTAGGTTCCTAAGCTTTAAATTTTGGCATTTAAATCCTGAACCTCACAAAAGTTTTGCACTGTTAGTCCTTTTTTCACTTCCATCTATTTATTCCGTTAAAAAAAAAAACAGTTTTATAAAAAAAAAAAAAAAAAAACCCAAGTCCATATTTAGAGCAAAATCATTTATACCCAATATCAAAAAATAGAAAGAATCTAAAATAAATAAATAAGTAACTAAATTTGATTTGGTTCTTTTTTAAAGAAAATATGTCCCTAACAATGTGATTTCTTTTTTGTCAATTTGCAGCCAAAAAAACTTTTTGAAAAAAAAAAAAACAAGTTCATATTTAGAGAAAAAATCATTTATACCCAATATCAAAAAATAGAAAGAATATGAAATAAATAAATAAGCAACTAAATTTGATTCGGATATTTTTTAGAGAAAATATGGACTGTTTTTTTTTTTTAACGGAATAAATGGATGGAAGTGAAAAAAGGACTAACGGTGCAACACTTTTGTGAGGTTTAGGATTTAAATGCCAAAATTTAAATGTTAGGGACCCAAATACCAAAGATACTAAAGGTTGGGGATTTTTGCTGCAAATTACCCTATAATGAACTATCAACTATAGTTAAACGCAAAGATGAAAATACCCCCTTCATTAGTATTATTTTTTATTTTTCTAAGGTACGTCTTATTCTGGAATTTTAAAAGGCTATATAAATTCTAAACTGATAAAAACATGTTTTCCAAATTAATGGTACGTGATACTCTGTTCGCAAACATAATTTGGTGGTAACCATAATTCGGATCCTGAACTCAAATCGTTACATCCCAAATCAAGAAAAAATATATGGACTTATCATGTGCTCCTACTCTATTTATAGGATTCAGAAAAAAAAAAACAAAAAAAAAAACCATAAATTGTGAAAATGATCATACCTTCTCCATTCTGGATTCTTGCAGTGTATCTCTCAAACTTGGAGCTGGTGCAAAGCCACTTCTACAAACAAACATCTTCTTGAGAAGAAAAGAAATTGACTTCTTCCCAATATTTTCTTTCTTATTTTTCCCTGCAGAAATGGCTTCTCTGCATCTACCAAGAATGACACTAATGGTTTTGTCAATATCTTCATCTTTATAATAATCATGATCTGAATCAGTACTACAAAGGGCATTGCTAATTCTCCTATCCACCTCCAAACTTGAAGGGCAGTTTAGGAATCTATCCAAAGGGAGATCTGCTATTTCCCTTTCCTTGTTTGGCTTCCTGGATAAGAGCTTGGTTAACTCCTTTTGTAGTTTGCCAACTTCTTCCGGAGTGATATCAAACACTTCTTCAGATGAAGATTGATCATTATTTTCCTGAGTATTACTATTTTGGCTCTCTGTGATTTCTTTGATATCATCGTTACCAAACGTTCCGATTGATAGCAATCCCTGTGGCCAATCACTGAACTCTTCTCGAGGCTCTTGTTTTGCATAATCTAGACAGAGAGAAAACAGATTTAATTATTTGACACCCTATGCAAATTTGACAAGTGAGACAAGTACTTCATATTTTAAATTCAAGAAGTGCAAAAAGCCTATTTTCCATGCTCACACTAGTACAATAGATTCAAATAATTAGACCAATAACACTTGTGTTCAGTTTTCTTGCATGCATTAATTCATCAAAATAATTCCTTAATTTGTTATCATTATTTAATTATATATGTACTATGGTCAGTACTTAATTATTAAAAGTATATATGTACCGTGGTCAGTATTTAATTATTAAAAACCTATGATTTCCTTTGGATCCTGACCCGATCCAGCGGTTTATTAGATCCAAACTTGGCCCTGTTGATCCCAAACCCAAGCTGTTTACTTATCAAGTTATCAGATGATTCAGATCTAAACTTGAATTTGACTTATCAAATCAAAAGTTGACACGTTTAATATATGTTTTTTTCTTTTTTCTTTTTTTTTTTTTTGGTGATCCTTTTATAACTCAAAACTGCAACAAAACTTGAGACCTCCATTGTGCCATATTCAACTACCAATTAAATATGCATGCTTAATACGTGCATTATTGTTTCATAAAACTTAAATCTTTTGTAGTCTTTGATTAATTTAGAAAACTCTTTCTCCAGTAATAAATAAACATATATATATATATCATTCGGATCCGAATAAACAGATGAAAAAAGAAAGTGATCATAGTTTAGATAGATGTAGGAAAAGAGTGCTTACTAGTTGCCTGAACTGTATTTGAATTCTTATTCACTTGTTTTCCATTAAGCTTATTTTGCATCCAACCAAACAGCTGCATTAAAAACAAGTCAAAAACTACCATTAACATCTAATCTAATTACTTTACAGGGATTCAGATATAAAAGAACTCTCTCTCTCTTTCTCACACACAGAATATATATTTATGCAGAGTACTTACCCTCATTTTCTGAGATAGTCAAGTAGAAAATTAATGCCAGAAAAGCTAGCTCTCTTTGACTAAGAAATTTAAGATGGTGAGGAGGTAATGAAAAAAGGGTACTTGGAACAAGTTTGTTTATGCAAAAAACAAAGGTGCTCAAAACAGATATTAAAAGCTAAGGAGATGTAGCTTTGGAAGTAGAAAAATATAAACCATTAAGCTAGCTTTTATGAATTTCATGGCCAGGCTGAGCTAGAGTGGTGTTTTTTCTACTGCTTCAAGTTCCCAAAAACGGCTTTTTATCTCACTGGAATACTTCTCTCCTTCCCACCTTAATTTATATCTTTGTATCTAGCCAATATTTCCTTGTGCCTCAAACTATATTCTCTTATATAAATAAATAATACACAACCATGCATACCCCACTAGCAAGAAAACATTCTGTATAATTTTTTTTTTTTCATTTTTCTTCAACAATGAGTATTATTAAATAATCCTATAGTTTAATCAATGGGGGTCGACTTAATAACACATGGCTGATCTGATTCTGCGGGGGCTCAGTTCTGGAACATACCGATGTACGTAGAAGCCTTTGTGTCACTCTGTTATCCATTAGATCACATAATACAGATCTTAAGGCACCTTTTTGAGTAGTACTAAATGGAATGATCGAGCCTTAGTACGTAAGTACATTGATTTAGTTATAAAATTACACGTTTCACTAATAGAACACGTCAGTCGCATGATAAAATTAAGAATATCATTCATAGACCACCACTTCACTTGTGGTTTAATATATTGTTACGTATACAGTTAAGTAGTACTGTTTCCTTTACGTATACAGTTAAGTAATCCAAGGCATAGCTTTCATGCATATTATAAGCCATTACCACAAACGTAGAAGGTATGTGAATATTTTTTATTACATGCTTTCATATGTTATATAATACATATATGCTTATGGTAATGCTCTTCAGACTTTTAATTGGATTTTGCTTCTTCTCTTCCTAATATATATGTCCTTTTTCTTTTTGTCCCATTGGCATCATTATTGATTAAAGAATGTTCTTGAGAGTGAATATATATATATATATCACCAATTAGCTAGCAGCTAAAACAAGCAGAGCCTTCTGGAAGAAATTAACGTGCATGAATTATCTTTAAATATATTATACTCGTTAATATACTTTATGTATCTTTTGCTTGACGAGGATTAATTTGTACTAGAATGATGTGACACATATATAAAAATGTTGTGCATGTCGCGGAGAAAAATGGTTTACAGTACATGAAAACTAGAGGAATGGGCTGGCAAACATGAAGCATTTGCTGGGATCAGTACTTAGAAGAAAGTCCTCGGGAGGTATGGGGTCGAGACTTAGATCAGCAGAGAAATGCCATGTTCCAGTGGTACTGTCCCTTAGTTATGGGACCAGCCGACTCGTAGTCTCACCTGCTCCCAATTGTAGCTCACCATATTGAAAAAGAAAAAAAAAAATGATAAGTTTTAAGATATATGTGTATATATATTTATACTTCTTTTTTAAGGCGTTTTAGATATTTATTAGGGAACTAATCTCTATAGTTAGGAAAATCATTTTTTATTTTTAAATTTCAATCTAATAATTTCAATTAAATGTGTTAAAACAATTTCCGATGTGAATTATCTATTATCCCTAATGGGGTAGGGTGGGGTGGGGTGGGGTGGGGATTGGGTAGTAATAGATATTTTTCTTTAATTTGTAATAAGTAGAAGTTATTAGTTAAACTCCACTTCTAAAAAAAAAAAAAATTTCCAATGTGAATTAAATGATAGGATTTATTTTTGTAACTATTGATTAAAATCTAACCATAAAATTAAATTTTTTATCGATAGGGAATAAACTTATTTTAAGGAGAAACAAGGCATTCTTTTTTACCATTTTTTCTATTATGAATTGATGTGCATAAATAGCAAAGAAAGATCTGGTCTTTTTCCCGAGAGATTATTTAAGTTGATTATCTTTATATGACCACTGCCACGTAAAATCCTGGAAATGAGACGTGAGCATAAGGATACCATTGAGCAAAATCTTGTTGAGATTTGGGCTAAGTTGATCTTTCTACACAAGATACATATACATTATTTGTTGGAACTACAGATCCCCCATGTCAAGGGACACTTAGATGGAAACATATAACATGTAATTTGTCACAAAAACAATTGCTTCCCTGCCTATTTCCCTCTTCCAATTATACTAAAATATCATATAAAAACCGTTTAATAACATAATGATTTTTCATATTCAAGGCCACTGGTTATACTTTCCTACCATCTTCCTCGTATTCTTAAGTTACTACTCAAATTCCAGTTGGAGCTTGGAACTTTTAAGTTGTGTTGGAGATGTATATAACAAACCCCTTTACTGTAACATATATCCTAGTCCAGTTATTATTTAACTAATCCAGTTTATTTCTTCAATATAGCCAGTTTGCCATATCAAATCAGGGACAGAGTCGAAATAGTTGACACCTCTTTACTAATCGCATGAGCGGCCAACCACCACGCAGGATCCTGCCACGTTAGATTAAACTGGCCCACCACATTGCAACTGGTTGTGGTTTTGGCGTTTGGCTACGTGTCACGACAAGGCAACTCCCATCATGTAATGTCGGACCAACACGTGTACCAAAGAAGTCGGGTTGACTTAAAACTCTTCCACATACCATATTCCCCCAAGTTCCAATAATGGCCCCAGTTTGTTTATGATGCCATAGCCTATAATCGATGCTACTATAAAGTTTGTATATACATACAGCAGTTACCATAGTCCCTCTTGTTTCTTCGTTATTCTCTCTCGTATCTAGTTCACCTGTCAAGTGTCAATTGTTTAAGCTCTAATTGCTGCTTTCAATACCCTTTCTCTCCATTCTCTCTCTTGAACATGATTAGATTATACTAATATAAACGGTATCTTAGGCAAACCATGATAATCAACCAAAAAAATAGGCATAAAAAAACATAGTTTTACTTGGCTGAGTGTTCTTTTCTGTCACTCTGAGATTGCATGATACCAACTAAAATAACAAAAGTTTCGTACACTGGCCGCTTAAAAAACCAACATCTGAGAATGTGCAGTCTCTTAATCACATTGAATTAACAAACATCACACTGCATTAACAAACAATATTTTGCTAAACCATGTTTAAGGACTAAAGCTGAGCTACGTGTCAATAAAGCACACTGCAGAGACAAAATAATACAAAAGCAAATCACGTACATGTATCAAATTTTCATGTTTGACTAATTAAATAACGTCACATTACACATTACACTATAATAATAAAAAGCGACTCGTATGAAATTATTGAATAAATAGATTATCAGAATATAGAGTGATGTCATACTATCACACTATTTATTATTAGTGTGACATAAAAGAAAATTTGTTGATATTCTTATTAACATAAAAGAAAATTTGAGACAGATGATTCTTAATGCATATAGTACACCCTAATACAAAAGAGTTTAATTGATGAAATAATTGTATGTATCGCAACTCCTAAGGGGGTGGTCGAAGTGGCAAGGAACTTGAACTTAAGGCCTTCTCTCACTTAGGGAGGGTGAGGTCATGAGTTCGAGCCCCCACGTCGCCTTTGGGAGCCCAACCGAATGGGGGTAGCTGGCTCTGGGAAGTGACCCGCCACCGGGATCTCATCCGCCCTTTTTATTATAAAAAAAAATTATATGTATCGCATGAATAAGAGCCAAAAATATCTTAAAAATGTACCGTCACTGACCCCGTCATCACGTTGCCTAAAAAGTTCTCAAGAAGTTGAAAGAAAGGTCCTCGAGATGCAGGCCAATAGGGGGGTGTTTAAAAGGATCACCGCCACCAAGATACAGCTTTTTAGTGAAAAAGAAAAGAAGGCCATGTGGGGTTATTGTATCTACTAGATGTCTAGAATATAGGAATACGAGCTCAATTTAGTAAGCGTGGAATAGGCTTTCTAATTTTGGAATGTTTTTATGGTTTCCAGTATCCTCTCTAGAAAGGTGGTGCCATCATTGTTTGACTAGCTCTTCTTTCATTGGATCTTCACTTAATCAAATCATATTATACTATTGCCTCTTGCATTTAAGATTAAGCAAATGTTTCGTCCTGGAATAAGGTCCTAAAGACCCTAGAAGCCAAAATATATTATCCTTCTAACATCAAAGTAATAAACTATGCCCTCTGTCTCTCAAAATGAAAGAGATACCCTCCATTGTTGGCCGCTAATTAGGACCTTGTTTGTATTCTTATGTTTTGGTAAAAGGGAACTTCTCTAGTCAAACTAAGCTGTATGGTCTGAATATAGCTGCAATATGTTTACAACTTAAGAGTTTATAATGAAATTTTCGAGACAGAGTTGATTAAAATCAGAATATGGTTATAGGTTCCAAGTCTTGTTTTTGTGATTATCTTTTGCTGCAACCGAACACAGCTTAACATGCATTATGGGATCATACTGAATTATTTGTAGTTTATGCCTCCAATACACACTCATGCTCCATATCTATTTACTATCTGAACTTAAAATGATTCGTGTAAGATATAATATACGGCATTGCGTGATTATCTTTAAGCTTTGCAGAGACTCAAGCTGCTCTTGCTATCAATATTTTTGTGGAACCTCTATTCCATTAGAGACTGGATTTTTTTTGTGTTATATTTCCCTGCTTATGAAACTTAGTCTTTACACACCTTTCTAACCACCTTTTTTTTTTTCTATATATAATTATATAAATATCTATATATCTTTTTCTAATTTAAAAGTTATGTCAAATTTGGCATCCAAGATTATAATAATTAAATGTGCAATCCTTAAGAAGCCTTAATATCCAAGTAGTAAATCTTATATTGGTGTATCCAATTAGCCTCAAGCCTCAAGTGCCAAAAAAAAAAAAAAAAAAGAAAAACCTTCCCACCATTTAAATGTTGCAAAAGATGTTGTCCATCATAAAGTGAAAAAGAAAAGCTTATTAGCATTTATAATCAGATTCAAAGAAAGCTTATTAGCATTTATAATCAGATTCAAAGTATGTTACAGGCTTACAGCAAATGGAACATGTAAAACACCTCTTTTTGAGGTCCTAAACAATAAACAGGTTTTTAACTGATATAACCAGAGATCAGCTTAAGCCGCACATCAGAAGTAAAAGCCCTTCAAAACGAACATGGAGAAAGACTCGGTGGAAAAAGGAATGTGAAGAGATTTTATAAGACTCAGAAATCCAGACAGCAGCTAACTGACTCTAAGTTTTCCATTTTTAGCAATTTAGTGAGCAAAGCTAAGGAGAACGCTATAAGATAAATAATTCTGCTCAGTACTGATGGCCTGTTTGGTTCATTGGAATGGGCCTTGGAATGGAAAAATCATTCCAGCACAGGGCCCATTCCAATGTTTGGTTTGCACTTAAAACTCAGGAATCATAATTCCTTAGCAACTTCTATTCAACCGCTCACTGTATTTAGGATTACTGAACCAGATCTACTGAATAAGCATTCCACTCTTTACGGATACCTAAAAAAAGTTACTTTCCCCTTTTTGCCCTATCTCTCTCTCGTGCACTATCTCTCACCAGTAGCTCAAATAGATCAATCTCTCTCTGACCAACCTCTTCTCCCTTGTCGCACTGCCACCGTTCTTCCGGCAATCTCTGCTCGGTGCTGCCACCTTTCCTCCGGTGATCTTTGCTCGACGCAGCTACCTCTCCTCCGTCCATCTCTGGTTGATACCGTGAGCACAAAAGCTTTGGCTCAAAATTTCAGGTATATTTTTCCATCTCTTCCACCACAATATCTCTGCTATCAAAGCTTGTCAATCTGTCAATAGTTTCCCACCTTTGCTCAGTGCTTGGTCTGTCATCGTTATTGGTTTTTTTTTTTTTTTTTTTTTTTTTTAACTATCTAAATGCTTATGTTGCCTTGTTTGTCCATTGCATTGTCTGTGATTCTTTCGATCAAATCATGGTAATGCTTCTGAGCAAATTCCTTTGAAGGAACCACAATCTTTATGGCAATGAGTTTAAACCCTTTTCGCTCAAATCTGGCTATGATTTTTGAAATCTGGAGAAGAAAATATTATAGGCTAAGCAATAGAATAGGGAACACAAAAATGATTCTCTTTTTCACATGAACAAACAAACACAAAAAAGAAAATTTCAAAATTTAATACGAACAAATTCTCAAAACATACTCTTTCAACAAAGGCAACGCCACAAAGTTGGGTTTATGATTTAAAGAATGGATTCAGATGCAAACTCTAACACAAAACTACCAACAGTTGAGGAGATACATCATTGATAAGGATTTTGAAGTCAATTGCACCTGTCTACTTAAGTAATCTTGAAAGTTTAGCCCCAACTACAATGGTCTTAAGTGAGATTCACCATGACAAGTTGACAATACGAATACATTTCAGGGGCGTAGCAAACAGAGGTTATATAGTTAGCTTACCAGTCCTCTTTGCACCCCATCAGGCTTGATAGCAATAAAAGTGCGTTCAAACTGGATAGAGAAGAAAAAAACTTCAGAATAACGCAAGCATTTAGAAAGGGACTGCCTTTGGGATGTTTCATCTTTATACCATCTTAAAAAATATATATATAGTTAGATTTTAAGAATTTCAAGAAAGGAATTGATAATAGCCAAAATGCTCAAGTTGAAGATTGAATTGATTTTAAATAGTCCAAGGAGGCCAGTTTTTGACAATTTTTTATTCTTCTATTTATCTGTTTATCAGTTTTTGATAAGATTGGGTTAGTTTGGGAATTATGTAGTTAAGAGGACAGTACGTGTTATGAAGGAGAAGGTGTATATATATATGTATGTATGATCAATGATGGCCACAGTTGCAGTAATTGGGCTTAGTACAACGAAAATGCTATTAAGTATCTGTCAATTTTTTACTTCTCTGTATATTGGACAATACGTGTTATATTGTTTTCTCAAAAGTTCATATTAAAAGGTAATATTTACTATCTAAAGGATCATTTTAGTTACCTAGTATATATGTGATTCACTTGTATTTTGGAACATGTTGGCTGCTTTAAAATTTCTAAGATGGTCCAATAATCTAAGATGAAAAGTCCTGTGTACTCAAAAGTTTGATTGGTGTTATAACTTCCAAAAGTGGTCCGTGGTCAATAGATGTATAGACTCCTTTTACATATAACAGAAAGAATGTCTATGTATTTATATGGTAATAGGGTCATATTTGTTTAATATATGTAACCATAAATCAAATAGGTGACAGTTTCTATATATGTAAATATTTTAAATGAAGTTTGAAGGATCTCTCACAAAATACATCTAGGTAAGGTTTATCTGACGATCAGTACACATCATTATTTATCTAAAACAATAAGGTTTCTTAGTTGGAATTAATAATTAAGAAGACATTTTGGATACTAGTTAGCCGACCTTAGTTATGTATAGATTCTGATTTTTATCTTTTTGTGTTAATTTGCTAATATGTTTTTGTGAAGTTTAAAAACATGTGAAGTTTGAACACATAAACTGATTATTGGTATTGGACTATGGCTGTGATTGTAGGAAAGTTATTTTGGAACATTGATGGCTCGTTTAAGAATAAATACGAGAGACAATTTGAGAAAGAAGAAGTTGGCTACTCTTTTTATGCATTGGATACATATTATGCACGTTTGTGCATGGTTTCTTGAGTTAGTAAATAATATCATAAAGGAAAAGTTTGAAACCAACTCTTTAAGAAGACAATTATATGTAATTGATTTCCTAAAAAATAGACAAGTTGTCAATCGATTGGTCTATGAAAGTGATGCAACTTGCTTAGATAATCTTAGGATGACTAGGCATACTTTCACAACATTATGTAGGTTACTTGAAACTAATGGAGGCTTAAGAGATTCAAAGCACTTGTGTGTAGATGAACAAGTAGCTATGTTTCTACACATATTAGCCCATCACATGAAAAATAGAGTTATTAAGTTTGAATTCATGCGATCTGGACAAACAATAAGTAAGTATTTCCATGATGTTCTACATTCAATCATTCGCTTGCATGGAGAACTATTGAAAAGACCGGAACCTGTTCTTGAGAACTCGACTGATGAGAGATGGAAGTGGTTCAAGGTATATATTATGAATTTATCTGGTCAATTTTGCTTATAAAATTGTCTCTTTATCGTTTCTAATTTTGTAAATATAATGTTTTGCTTGAAATAGAATTGTCTAGGGGCATTAGATGGGACATATATTAGAGTAAGAGTGCCCAACCAAGAT
>JXTC01000058.1:385907-405116 GCA_002914845.1 Trema orientale | reverse complement strand
GTAAAATGCTTGTTTATAACAAAAAGATACTATGTAAAAGTATATAAAATACTTGCTTATAATATTTAGCCTTAGCCTATATTAGCTTATATCCATTTGTATTGTAAGAATATTAGCTATTTTATATGCAGGTTTCTTAGTTTTTACCTATTTTTTTCATAATATTAAAAGATCCAAGGTTATGCATATATATAGGTATTAATAATAATTACACCACTATCCCATAGTCTTACATTTATGCATGTATTAATAATAGTTACACAAATATCAATTTTTTTATTTAGTTAAAAGTTAAATAAAAAGATTTAACATAGTATAATTTTTTCTATTTTTATTTTAGTAATATGAATTAATTATTTAATATTATCAAAATATTGCAAATAAATTATAATTTTTTACCCAATAAAATTATTTATTTTTAGTGTATATAGTTAACCAAAAAAATATATATGTATAGAATTGTAAAAACTTGGGCATTTTAGTCAATATACCAATGATTCCATTCCATTCCAATGTCTAATCAAACAAAGTAATTCTTATTCCAGTACTGATTCCTATTTTCAACCAAACAATGGAATATCATTCCTATTCCTATTCTGATTCCATTCCATTACGATTTCTATTACCATTCTAATTCCATTCTGCGAATCAAACGCCCCCTTAGATTCTCGAGACCCAATACTTCCTTGGCAGGGAGTTGGGTTTTGGAACTTTGAGGGTCCAATCAATTTCAAAATTAAAATATCCGCGAATTAAAATATTAAAACACATGTAATAAAAAAGTTTTTAAGTTCGATTTCATTCCTAATGATTGGAATATTTCTTTAATAGAAAACAAGATTCATTAAAAACAGAACCAAAAACTGAAAACAGTGCATGTTAGACAAACACAAAACAATCATAATCAAGATCCTATTTCATTAAAATCTACTCTTTTGTGCTTAACCCCATTAAGAAACATTTTGCTGAAAGTAAAGTACTAAAAAGTCTGTGGATATTTATAGTTTAATTATCCAAAATAAATAAATAAATAGAAAATTCTTACAATACTGTCCACCTTTAAAAATTAAAAGTGTCCTTTTTTATTAATTTTTTTTTTTAATAAGGTAAACAAAAATAGTTTTGGTTGGAGTTCCAATTGGTGGAGCTGTAGTGCACCAAAGGCAATGAACAGTTAGAAAGAAGAAAGCAAGTACCAAGGCAAAGACGTGGAAAGAGAGACAAAAAATAAAGGCATCGATTGCATCACAGAAAGGTAAAGATGTTGCTTGTGCTTGTGCCTGTGCCTGTGCCTGTGCTTGAGAGGGTTAATGTGGTACACGCGCGTGGTGTCTCAGAGTGTGTGGCAGTACTAGCAGAAAGCCAGCACCCGCATTACCCAATCTTTGCTCAATTTCTCATATGTATATATATATAATGCCCTTATATTCTGATCACACACCACAAACACAAACACAAACACAATGCAACACGACAAAACTAAGCCCTCTCTACTCTACTCTACGGTGGACCATTCTTTTTTCCATTTAACCTCTTTTCACTTTTTTACCCTTCTTCGCTTTAAATTTTCCAATTTGCCTTTCTAGGGTTTTATCTTTCTTTAAAGAAAAAAGTTTAATTAATTAATCAAGTGATGTGTACGAAAAATGCGTTTAATTAAGGAAACATTTGGGTTTGTGACGTGGGTTTTTGGAGGATTATGAAAAGGGGAAAAAGAAAAGGGGAGTGTCGTCAAGGGATGAGATATGGATCACGAAGAGAAAATTGCAAAAATTGTGTATATTTGGGTCAGTTTGAGGGGTCAAGTTGTGTTGAGATAAGAAATGGAAAGGGGCAATAATGAAGGGGGTGAGGGTATGGGTCCCATTTGGCAGGGCGTGGGAGAGGGCTGAACATGACGTTGTCGGTTGTTTTTGTATTCCTGCAAACAATACACCAAACTTTTTTCTCTAAAAAAAAATCTATATTTTTTTCTTTTCCAAATTTCTTTAAAAAATGATAATAATAATAATAAAAAGGCAGTACTACCCCTTAATCTCATCAGGTCAGGATCTCTTTGGCACTTGAGCTCCTCTCTCTCTCTCTCTTATCTTTCCTTCTGGCTACACCTCAAGCAACCAAGCTGTCTCTTGTTGGAAGCACAGAAGCACAATCCCAAAATACCCCATCTCTCTATCTCTCTCTTCTCTCTCTCTTTGCTCTATAATTCCATTAGTTTACCTAAATGAAGACCATTAGAGAGAGAGCTAAGCTATGTCCAGTCCAGGCATGATTCTTAAAGGTGCTACCTAGCTAGCTTCTTTGCGGCTCTCTCACTTTCTTACAAACTGTGAGTTTGGTCCCATTTTTTTTAAGCTTTGATTTTATTTTCATTTTTTCTTTCGTTTTTTACTTTGAGAAATCATTTTTAAAAATTCTCCTCTTTCTTTCTTCTTTCTATTTACTCCCTATTATCTCAAAGTTTTTTAGTAAGAACTTTTCCAGTTTTGTGTTGGTGGGTTTAGCTTCATAATGCTAGAATAACGATACCTTAATGTTTTAGTTAAGTTACTTATTTGGTATTATATGTGAAATATTCTGATTTAAAAACCCTAGAGAGGAGGGAAGTACTCAGAAGAGCTCTTTTTATTCTGTGAATTAATGGTAACAGTTGGAGATTAAAAGAGATTTAAAGGCATAAAGCATGGAATTTAAAGCTCAAGAAAATGAAATGAGGACATCACCAGGGTCACTAAGCTACACCCATCTGAGCAAAGAAGGAGGAGAACGAAGATCAAGATCAGTACTTAATGCGAGCCATAATAATAATAATCAGCATCATGATCATCATAATGGCTCTGCTAATATCAATTGCACTACTGCCACCCAAACCCTAGACCCACCTCGCCCTAATTTTCAACACCACCAGACCCTGCATGGCTCTAGAGATCCGGACCCGGATCGGGTCACCACGAAGATAACGCTTTCGCCCGGAGGAGCATCAGCCAAGTCCTCATCCAAAACGACACAGTCTTCGGCCATCGTCAGGTACCGAGAGTGCCTTAAGAACCACGCGGCTCTCTCCGGTGGCAACGTGTACGATGGGTGCGGTGAGTTCATGCCAAGTGGCGAAGAGGGTTCTCTCGAAGCTCTCAAGTGCGCCGCGTGTCAGTGCCACCGGAATTTTCACCGGAAAGAGATCGACGGCGAGTCTCAATTACTATACAGTCCCAGCTCAAGAAGAGCCTCAAGTACTACTACTAATACCACTGCTTTGATGCTTAACCCTCTTCAACTCCCACCCCCATTGCCATCTCCATCAAGCCTTCATCATCACCATAACCACCACCATCCTCACCACAAGTACTTCAACCACGCGCCGCCGATAATTCAGCCGATGAATGTGGCTTTCGGCGGCGGTGGTTGCGGAGGCAATGAGTCTTCGAGCGAAGATCTCAATGTCTACGGCTCAACGGAGGCGGTGGCGGTGCCGGCGGTGCCCTTCGCGTTGTCGAAGAAGCGGTTTAGGACGAAGTTCACGCAGGAGCAGAAGGACAAGATGTTGGAGTTTGCGGAGAAAGTTGGGTGGAGGTTTCAGAAGCAAGATGAGGAAGAGGTGGCGAGGTTTTGCGCTGAGGTTGGGGTCAAACGACAGGTCCTCAAGGTTTGGATGCACAACAACAAGAGCACTATGAAGCTTAAGCAGCAGCAAGAGAATGTTAATATGGTCGTGAATAATAATAATATGAGCTCAAATGATCTTATGGATGAGGTGAGTCATGATCATGATGAAGCAGTAGAGGAAGGAGGATTAGACACATAGATTAATTAATATTAATTTTATATATTTGGAAAGCTAGCTAGCTCTCTTACTCTTATGGGTGTTCAGGAACGTACGTATGGGTGTAAGAGGAGGGCAGCAGTGATATGATGATGATGATTCTCAAAATTAAATCTGTATGATTCTTCTGCTTAAAAACCATTTCCTATTACCATAATTATCTTTCAGCATTATTTTTTTTTTTTTCCTTCTTCATCATGACCATTGATCATTTCTAGGTTTTTTTTTTCAACCACTGGATTATGTTCAAGAGTAATCTATTATCTATTCTATTCTATTATTACATTCTTCTCTCTACTTGTGATTTGCATTTCTTGTCCTAGCTTAGCTTAGAATAAGTAAAGAATTTGTCTCATTTTTATTTCTAACCACATGGTATATGTATCCTTGTAAAGGTATGGCTTAACAATACGGAATCTTTTTCTCTGGAAAAAAAAAAAAAAAAAGGAATCTTTTTATTTTATTTTATTTTATTTTTTTCTCAATGGAGGAAAACTAGTTGGCCTAGCCTGAATGAGGCGGGTTTGGTAGGGAAATCCGAGTTTGTTGAGCCAAATTACTTAATTGATCAGTACAAAACCTTGCGGCCATGATTTTTGATCTTAGATGTCTTTGGCTTCTCTTTTTCTTTTCTTTATTTTTTTCTCGTGTCATTTTTTAAATTCTATTTTTGCATGAAAAGGATAAACGATTAAGGGTTTAGACTTTAGAGTTGTCAGTTGATTAGTCTGATTCGCTTAATCATTGTTTTTAGATTAAAATATTAGGTAATTAAAACAAATATAACGAAACAAAAAAGTGATTCACGTTACCCAATTTACGAATTCCTCTAAAATACATTGTGAAAATTACACTTTGTGCGGTATTTTTAGAAAAAAAAATAAAAAAACTATGGTGCATTTTGTTTTTCCTTTTTTTTTTTTCCCGATTTGGTGCGGTTTTTGTTAAAAAAATAAAATTATTTAAAAAAATATTATTTTTTAAAATAGTAACTAGTAACTGGTAATCAGTTTTTGAGTATAGGTAACTAGTAGTATGGGTAACTAGTAACTAAATATATTTATAACTGGTAACTAGTTTCAGAAACCAGTGATTAATAACTATTTTCAAAATGGTATTTTTTCTTAAAAAAATTTAAAAAGTGATATTTTTTTAATAAAAATGGGTCAATTGAAAAAAAAAAAAAGGAAAAGCTGTAATTCTTTTTAGTTTTTATAGGTTAAAATGTTAGAAATCCAAATCCAATTACAAATACTGAGATACACAAGTTTTGGGCTTAGTACAAGCACAAAGAGCTATATCTAACCTGGGCCTAACACTGTCAGACTTGTGGATCGCCGAGGAAATTGACCCAACTGATTGTGTTTTGAGGTTATCTTGTGAAAATTACACTTAATACCCGTTTTTTAAAACTTCTTTCAAACATACCCATTTTTAAAACTTCTTCCAAAAATACCCATTTTTACTGTCCACATTTCATATGAAAAATATGAGTGGTCCACATTTACAATGTAAATTTTATCCATGAGGTACACATTTCATGTGTAAAATATGAACGATACAATTTCAAAATGTGTGCCAATTTTGAGTGTAAGTTTTATTCACGAAATGTGGACCGCGGTATACATTTAATATATGAAATATAGACCGTGGTCTACATTTCATGTGTAAAACAGTGGTGGTCTACATTTCTCTAAAAATGGTATAAAAACGAGTATTTATGAAATAAAGATAAAAAATAGGTATTTATGAAAATATGGTCTTAAAAACGGGTATTTATGAACTTTTCCCGGTTATCTTTCAGGATTATTTTGTAGAACGAGTGTGTTTTTTTTTTTTTTCAATTTTTTTAGGAGTGTAATAAATAAACTTTGAGACCACCGGTCACTAAAATATTGTGATCATAGTCACTACTATAGTCAGGGACACGAAGGCGCATTGGACAATTAATAATTCAGTATGCTCCCATCTATTATTTTTTTCAATTTACAAGTTAAGTAGATATTTTAAAATAAAATAAAATATAAAAATGATACCATTCTCTAAATAATTAAAACTTCAATTCTGTTATTGTTACTTCCAAATCCAAAAATTTCTTGACTACTCATTTTTATCATTGTCGAATAACTATCAACCCAAAAGAAGAGAAAAATTACTTGCTAATTCAACTAGTGTCGTCGAATATGTTAGAACATAGTGAGTGCAAAACCAAAGAAGTCATTTCTAAGAGAAATGATAATAGTAGAAAAATAAAACAAACAAAAGGATTTTTAATTTTCTTTTTTTCAGGTTAATGCCCCCACTCAAAGCTATTTCTAGCTCCGTCCCCGACAGTTTTGATAATTATTTTGAAAAATAGTCTTAGTGTAGTCTACTCATTATGATCCAAATTACTCCTAATTGGGTCTACTTTCCACTCGACAAAAGATATCCAGCCCAGTAAAAGAATTGGGCTTTTTTGAACAAGAAAAATGGGCCTCCATATGGTATGCGGAAAAGTCCAATAGGCACACACACGGACACACCTGCTTTTCTTGGGGGGCAAGACATTTTGCTGCCTTCCTTCCAAATGGATATAAAAGCTCTGTACCATGGAAATGAATCCTCAGTCACTGGGAGCTGGAGCAGAGCGATATTCTATCCCAATCGCTGCCTCTTTTTTCCAGATGTATTCCTACGTTAATCACGAGGAGACTATAATTATTTACTTTTCATATTTAACCATTGATAATGTCTATTAAAACCATACTTAAACCCGTATAACCCCATTCCTGATCAAAATTCAAAATTCACTGCCCCCTCCCAATTATATCTCTCTCTCATGGCTTCCTCCGTTAACAACATTGCAGCCACGTTTTCGAAAGTTCCAAAAACGGCGTCTTCTTCTTCCTCTTCTCCTCCTCCTCCTCACCAACAAAATTTCCCTCTCTCGGCCCCGCGCACAAAGGCCATCTCCACCTCTTGGAACCCGCACGCCTCCATCCCCAAATCCCGACGCTCGTCCTTGCTCAACCTCTATGGTCCCCCGGGCCCACCGCCCAACCTCCAACCGATCTCCGCCGTCCATCTCCGCCGTCCGCTGATCGATCAGAACCCCAGATGGGTAGGCAGGAAACTCCCTGCCAACGTGGCACTTTCTTACCTCACCCGAAACGACGTCGCCCAGACGGTCAGCCTCTCGGGCCTCTGCAAGGGAAGGAGAGTCGTTGTCGTTGGCGTTTCGGCGGCTTTCTCTCCCGACTGCTCAAGTTTCGCCAAACGGGTCGAGTTGGCGAAATCGAAGGGCTGGGATTTGATCGCCTGCGTCGCGGTCAACGACGTGTTCGTTATGCGCGCGTGGGGGGAGCATCTGGCCGTTGGGGAGCGGGTGATGATGCTATCCGACGGTCGAGGAGAGTTGGCCAGGGAACTCGGTGTTTCGCTGGGCCCGGATGCTGGTAGTAGCAAAGCCTCATTGGGGTTAGGCGTGCGGTCTAGGAGATTTTGCTTAAATACCGTCAACGGTGTGATCACGGGCGTGGACTTTGATGAAGAGACGGAGAGTCTCGGTTCGTCCAAAACGACAGTCGTTTGAGTTTTATTTTGTTTTTTATATGCCCCATTTTTGCTTAGCCTTGGAGGCAAAATTCGGAGTTTTTTTCACTTGTGTCATTGTTTGTGTGTGTTTAATATTTTGTTTTGGCGAATATTTACGATGTTCGAGCACTTAATAAGGGAAGCAAAAATAAAAAAGAACCTTATTTAGGTGAATGATACGTTACAATTTTGAATTTTCTTGGCCTCATCTGTAAGCGTGGGGATGCATTGGAGGCTTGGACCCAAATAACATACAGTATAATACACACATGTTTGGATAGTGTACAAAATGATTTTTTTTTTTTTTTTGGAAGACAAATAGCTACTGGCCTAATTGGTACATACACAGCATTATCAGAATTTAAAGAGCTAAGGATCTAATTTTGAAAGAAAATGAAATCAAAAACTTGGCCAGAAAGTGGTAAGAAGTTTGTGCACCTAGTACATTACTCTTACCTAAATCATAATGTATCATGATATACATCTTATGGTGATTTTTTGTCTCCTCAATCTTCAGTTTCGAGAACTACGGACCTATAAAGGAAAAGCCAATCAAGCAACTAGCACAGGACATCAAAATAACTCCCAAAAGAAGAGGTTAAATTCATGTTAAAAGGCAGAACTTACTCCAGTTTATCATGAACCTAACTAGCCCATGACGAGGTAGTGTCCTTGACATTCTTCATTGTTTCTGATGAAGAAATAGAATCTGAAACTTTCTCCGCCGCCACTTTTGCGGACGAGGCTGCGTCCCCTATTTTCTCTATTGCACCCTGGATTGAGCTTTCCTCGCTCACCACCGAGTTGCTTGATAAAAGCAAAACAAAAACAAGCATCAAAACCATAGCTTTCTTCGTCACTATTTTTTCTCCTACCCGAATTTTTTAATTAAAAAAGAAAAAGGCAATATCACTTTTCTGAACCAAATGTTGGAATTAGGTGAACCTATTTATAATGTAATTAAGTGAACCATAAAGGTCCTCAGGCTTTCTGACTTTGGGCTATCTAAGAATATGAGGATTGAGATTTGAGGACCTTATGCGACCAAATTGGAAGGCCATTTTCCCTTTCCGTTTCCATCGGTTTGAATTACTTGTTGATGGACCATAATTTATGTGAAATATGTGGCTTTACCACTGGCAGGGGCAGGGGGCTCCAATGTGGGTTGATATTTCTAATTATCAATTAATGGCACATAGAACTTTTTAGAATCAAAACTTATTATCTAATTTTGGGCACATAAAACTTTCTCCGATCTAAACTTATTATCTAATTTTGGCATTATCTAACCATCTAGTTAATGTCATAAATTTTAAATGATGTGACATCAATTTATTGGTTGGACATGATATGAAACCCCAAAATTAGAGAAAAGATTTGTATTCCAATGCTCCAAGGAAAAAGGATTTAAGCAATTCATCATATGGTATTTGATGAAAATAATAACAAAAAAATATCAATCAACATTCAAATTAACTACAATTTGATTGGTTTTGTAAGAATCTAGGCCATATAAATTTAGCAATGTTTTTAAAGAATATAAAATTATTATTCCAGCATGGGGATGTAGCTCAGATGGTAGAGCGCTCGCTTAGCATGCGAGAGGTACGGGGATCGATACCCCGCATCTCCAAATCTCAGTCAATTCACTTTTTTCTTTTGACTTTTTTTGCATTCCCGAAATTTTTGGCTTTTCGCAACCCTGACAAAAAATATGGACGGTCATGATCTCTTCTTAGATCCTTTGGTATTAAGATGAAATCCCGTTCAATAATTCCTCAAAATTCAAAATAAAACTCTGTTTTCCCGCCTTTCCGATATATGATTTCATTTTTTTAATTTTTATTATTTCATAAATAGCTTGAAGTGCCTTTGCATACTTACGGTCACAGACGACGCTACAGCTCTTATTTTTCACAATTTAATGCTGATCATGCAATGCATTATTACTGTGATTATTCCAACGATTACTGTTTTTTTCTTTCTCCAAATACGAATATGATCTCTCTGTCTCGCCATACGAAGCTGGGACGATTCGGTGTTCTTGATTCTGGTTATTGCATTTATTAGGTCAGTAAACAAATTACCTTTTTATTATAGCTAATTGATTTGAAATTTTGAATATGATAATCGATGCAATTGAAGTGTTTTAATTTCTGCTTAATTATCTTTTTTTATTTAAAAAAAAATCTTTTAAAGTATTTATTGCAATATTCAGTGTATGTTTGTACCGGATCTATAAATATTTATTTAAATCACGATGAATTGATGCTAGTGCATTTTTCATTTTTCTACTTTTTAGTCGAATATGATAATCGATGATGCAATTGAAATATTTGAAATTCTGCTTCACTGTGCCAAGTTTTAAGTAGCAATTGCAATAATCAGTGTATGTTTATGTATCGGACCTATTATTTTTTATTCATCAGGTTGAAATAATTCAAGTACATTTTTCCACTTTTTACTCGAAATTGAGGGGTTTTTTCTTTTCTTTTCTTTTTTTCTCCTCCCAACTATTTCTTGATTCTTTTCCCGAAGAATAATGCTATAGGGCACCAGTGGTGCCCAGTACCACAGTGATGTGTCAGTTTGTCACTGGTTAATCATAATTATAATTTAAATAGGACCCATGTGGACCCAGTTTGTTAATTAAATCATCCAGTGACAAACAGACATGTCACTGTGGTGCTGGGCACCACTGGTGCCCCATAGCATTGCTCTTTCCCGAATGGTATCTTTTGAACAAGGAAAATAAATTTAAAAAAAATATATATAGTAGGATAAAATAAGAAACACCCAAGATGTATTTGTTTTATAGAAAGTCCATTACAATAGACTTTTAACACAGAGCGTTAGCTTTTGAAAAGTACATCATATATAGATAATATTGACACATAAATCAACACTTGTTGGAGGGAAGAAGCAACAACCAGAACAACAGTGCATTACACATTTTGTTATGTGTGTGTATATATATATATATATATGCATTTGATTTTTACAGATCCTTTCACAGCTTAAGATTCCTCAGTAGCCTGTATAGTCAAAAGAATAGACAAGTTAGTTATGTCAGACAAACAAGATTAGTAACTTCAGAACTCGACACGTAAACATAATTTCTACTAGTAGAAACAAAATTGACATTCCTAGTTTGATGTATCGTAAGTACATGGAGATATTTGTTGGGATGCGTAGAGTAGGGCCTGATAGTATTATACAGTTGCCCCTTAACGCGAATCGATCTTGTGGGTGCTTTGTTTGTTTTTTTCGTTCGTTTATTATTGCTCTCATAGTCAGGCACTAAGGTTTAACTTTAATTCTTAACACAAATAACTGTCAGTGAATTTTTTCTTTCTTTTGGAAAAACACCCTGTTTTTAGAAATATTAGCCGACTAATGCACGTTGGTAGCTCTAGTATTTTTCTGAAATGATAATGTTGCCAAAAATTTTAGCTGGATCCAAGAATCAGTGTCGCTAGCAAAGTTCGTGGATTAGATAAAGAATGTGGGATATAATTTTAAAAAGAGTTTGGATAGCGTCATGGAGTGATCCTCATCAAAACCAGTAGCACCGGCTAATGATAATAATAATAATTTTATTGTACCTTTGTGGTCTGAGCTCCAAACTATAGGACCATGTGCATGTGATCTAAAACAAGTAAGGATTAGATTTCATGTGGGCTTTTTTTGCTTAGGAAGTTGGGTAGAATATGGATGGATTATTTAAAATAGCATAAAGATACAAAAGTTTCTTTTTATGGCACTCATGTCGGTGTGTATCCCTGATTTTAACTGTCACGGCCAGTAGGAGGAGAGGACTCAGAGGAGTGTGGATGGCATCTTGATACAGGAATACGTGGACTAGTTAGGAACACCCAAGACTTTAGCTTTTTGCTGGCCTTTTTTTTTTTTTTTGAAAAAAAATAAAATAAAATAACGGCTTAGTAATGCACAATCTAGGGGAGAGTCAGCTACCATGGTACAACAATCTTGAACTTAGAACCTTACTGTATTCAACTTCCTAGGAACTGAGTTATTCAATATTGATGTGCATGGTGGATTCCTGTATTGTAGTCACATTACAATGTGAGTGTGGACTTACTTGTTCTCTGTTTCTTGTTGATTTTCGGATCAATAAGATGAATTTTAGGCTTTTACAGGCGTGATATTATGAACACCTAGAAGGACAAGAAACATGTTACCTAGCTCTTATGTTTTGGCTGCCTTAAAATAGTTAGTCCTTTAAGTATATGATACAATTAGGACATCTCTATTTACCAAGTCTGTGTCTACGTGCCCTGCCTGCAACCTTAAGTGATAAGATCGTGACAGTGATGAATTTCTTCTAACATTCTCCACTAAGAACTCCTAAAGAGGACGCCTAGTTTTGTATGAATTATGTGTTATTTTTCTAAGATGGAACAGTAAGAGTACAATTTTACCTCTGCTCATCACCAAATCCTCCATGGCTGCATCCAGCGCCTCTGTAGTCGGGTGTAGGAAACTGGTCAGATTCTATTTTCATGAGATCCTGCACAAGGATGTCGTAGTGCCTCTTTACTTCCTCTGGGGTCTTCCCACCCACTGCCTTGGCCACATTCTGCCAGCGGTCTGGGGTGTCCTTGTCATACACAGCTAGAGCCTTCTCGAATTGCTTGTTCTGCTTAGGAGTCCAAGACGAGTTTGAGTTACGCGCATAAGAGCGAGAGCCCGATGCCATTAGTACTCCTAGGGGGATTTTTGGAACCGGCGAAGGTGACTGTTAAGACGAAGTTGGGTGCAAAAATGAAAGAGATATTAAAAGTAAGTGATATTGGTAAAGCTAAGTCGTATTCAGTTGGGTTTAGTTTGGACTGATAAATCACATGAGTTCAGAAAGAAAAGGGCCAAAAAAAAGAGAAGTAAAGAGGAGTTGCCTCAGTGTAGGAAGAGGACCGAAGTCAGGGGATGGTTGGCAAGTGATAGCTTATGCTCCTTATAAACTGGAGGATGGGGCGGTGGTATAAGCAAGTTGGCGAATATTATTTTTTTTTTTTCAAGGGATATAACAAGATGTGATTCGCTTCTTTGAACAAAGGCTAGGAAAGACACAGGAGGGGAAAGGAAAAGTGTTTTAGCGTCTAACAATGGCTCGTCATATACACTTTTGCAAGTCTCTTTCTCGTCATTATACAATTTTCTTCATCAGCAAGTGGAATTTCTAGAGAATTTACAGCTTGATAAGGATTAGATACCAATGCTCAGTCTACCCATTAACGTAGATGCGCTAACAATATGAAACTCAATCCTACCTTTGAGACCCACAAAAGACGCAGCCAAGATATTCTGCCTCCTCTTCTAGTTGGACCCAAGGATTTTCCCTCCTTCCGTACTGTGTCAACTTGACATAATATACCATTGTTAAGGAGAATATGATTATTCTTTTTTCGCTAGTATTGCAATACCGCTATATTGAAGTCAAAAAGAGAGAAATCTGTGATACTACTACTACCAACTATTAGTAAACAATCAAGGGTTTATTTGCTAATATTTATTTTTAATTTTACACACAAAATAAACGATGCATATATGTTGAGAGCATTTCAATTTTCATTTTATCTTAAAAGAAGACAAAATATGTGAATTTTCCAAACCAGTTCTATACACACATAAAATATATAGGAAAGTATGAATAGGCATTGATCAAAATACTGTGGCAAGAAATAGTACAGCTTCTGAGCAATACTCATAGAACCTTTGTTGTGACGTAGTCAGATGGTCGAGGTGGCTGATCATGTTGTTTTGCGGTTGAATCACCGGGGGCGACCACGTGTTGCTCCCTGAAAAGATCTTGTGTCAGTTTCTTGGCATAGGAGCCCAAGTTTACTCCACGTTGTTGGCAAGGTTTAAATTACCGTATCACCCTCACTAAATTGCATTCATTTGAACAAGAATTCTCCCTGAAATGGTTGAAAAAGTCCTGTTTTTCATTACTTTATAGAACACTATTTGAGTATCTGGTAAGGAGTTTCTGTATTTGTTGGAGGTGTCACTGATGGTACATGTGAATATGCTCTACTGAAACTGGTATTTTGTTATAACCATTATCAATTCATGTATGCATCTTTGAATATATATATGCTGTTGAACACTATGTCAAAAGCAAAGCACTTTGATGCACTATAAATTATGTTGTAATACTGCACGTATACCTACACTAATGATGTGTGATTATTTTCTGCTTAATTTGATATAGCATATGCCAAATTAATGACTCGGTATGAACAATCTCGATAGAGTTGATTGATACGGGACTATTGAGGTTTATCTATTTTGGGACTGTCAGTGGCACTGTATCACAATTGTTTTGTTTTCTTGCCTTTCCTTTCGTTATAATTCATTGTTTCTTTTGATTCTCATGAGAGATATTTGATGGAGTTCCTAACACATATTAGGATGGGTTGGGAAAAGAAGGATTTTGTTCTGCTTTAGATTTTTTCTCCATTAGTTGCCTAACCTTTAGATTATATTATAATCATACTTTTCATGGACAATACACTAGTGCCAGTTGCAGTCAGAACGGAACATGGAATACTGCTTTCTGTAGGTGGGAACATGGATGTTTTAAAGCAACGCAAGATCCCTGGGGATTGTACCAATGTTGTTGAATAGGTGTTAGAGGTGAATGATTTTAATCTCCAATACTTCGAGTTTGATAATGTTTTAAGTTCATGGTATGTCACTTAGAGTTGGACAATTACTATTTGATGTTTTTCTTTTTTTTTTTCCTGCTTCACAGTTAGACTACACATAAATTAGCTAGGTAGTAGGTCTCTGCTTTCAATGGAGGAGTGTAAGTCTATTAACGTAAAAGATTTCTACTTTCTATTAATACCAGATATATTTTTCTTTGGGAAAAAAAAAAAAAAGGATCTTTGCCAAACGTGATCTGTAGGATTTTTTTTTTTTTTTTTTGGTTTTTTTTTTTTTTTTTTTGGTTTCTTTTTTTTTCTTTTTTAATAAATTCTCAGTTGTGACCTCTGTCTTTGGGACCATAGCAATGTTCCGTTATTAAGTCGTTTGAGACTAAACTGGCAGACAATGAAATTTGGAGGATGTAGACCTTTTAGCGTGCTTGAAATGAGTATAACAATGTACTGTTGTTTTGTCGTTTGTTGCATAAACTGCCAGACAATGAAATTTGGAGGACGTAGACCCTTTAGCGTGCTTGAAATTCAAATTTTTTCCCTATCAAAATGGTTTCACATTTCAATTTCAGTTATTTTCTTCTGCTAGGATGGTTTCACACACTTTCACATTTCAATTTTAGTCCCGCGACGTAAGTGTGGGTAGTAGACTCTTCTTACTTTGACCTGTAGACGACTCAGTATGCTGCTACCCATTTCGCTTTCACATGGCTGATACTTTCTTTTACCTCTCCATATCAAAAGTTACTAATGTACCTCTAAAGACTCACCTGCGCTTTCCAGTTGAAGAGACGCGGATTACTATTTATTTATTTTATTCATTTATTAGTTTTGAATAGCACAATAATACAAGTTTTTTTTTTTTTTTTTAAAAATTTCTAAAAAGGAATAATATGTTATATTTCGCTTCTTGTTGTTCTTTTACTTTGTAGAACGTGTGTATGAGTGTTGAAGGTTAGTACCATTATTTTCTTGCAGAAAAAAAAAATATACGTATAACATGCACAAGTTTATATACAAGTACATATGTATATATTTATGTATGTATGTATGGAAAATCATGCATGAATTCCAAAGCAAGTTGACTTGGAATCTTGCTTTGAGATGCTGCCTGCATGGAGGAGGCCGACCAGAAGTACTAAATACATTATTATATATAACCTAATTGCGGTAGGCATCTGCATGAAATATCATCCAATATCTGATCTTTTGAATCCTATACATTATCTCACAGTCTGTTTCTCGGAAAGTTTGTGCTCTTTGCTGTGGAAATCTATTCCAAGGGTCCCTTCCCCTTGCAGTTTTAGTTATTTATTTTTCCAATTGCGAAAACAGAAAGACAGGTACATCTTAAGTAGTCATTATTAATGTATTTCAATTTTTTTCTCTCTCTCAATCTTTTTTTTTTTTTTTTCCCCGTGGGAGGGCCCCCGGGTGTTGGGGGTGCTCTCTTTTTCCTATTTTGTTGTTATATGATGGAACTAGGCCATATTTAATTTAAGGCTATTTTGACTAAGTATGATGACAAGTACATACATCACTTTTTGGAATTTTGAAGGAGTCTGCCTTTCTTACAAGGACCAATCAACTTCCACCAAAAAAGTTCTGAGCTTTGAGGACCACCCGTTGAGGGAATTTATGAATAAAAGGATATTTCTTGAGGAGAAAGATATTTAGACTGTTGAATCTTCTTTGGAGGAAGAATCATTTTGATGATATAATGTTCCAAAAGATAAGAAGTAGACGCATGAGGTTCTTTTTACCAGTCAATATAAAAGGGTGGTTTATCATATATGCCTTCTAGCATATTGTACATGAATTCTATAGTTTTTTCCTAACGTAATTGTCAATCATTCTGACCAGCAAATAGCGAATGAGCCAGAGTGGACGACTTATATGATCTTATTCGGATAGAAGTGTGTGTTTTGAAATTTTCGGTTTTTAAATATAATATTGGACTGTTTAGTCTCATCTATTTGGACACATCTTAATGGTATCTTTCAGGGATATATCTATTTGATCTCCAAATATGACCTTATGGGGATAGATTTCCCCTTTTTTTTAATATACGTAAAATTTTAATCACTTTTAATCTTGTAAATCATAAGAATCTTCTTTTTCTTAAAGAAAGGAAAATTATTTGGTGCCGGCCATCAATTGTGAGGTGCAAAACTAAAGATTCCTGTGGAGTTTCTCGACTATGGAATGATGGTACGATAGAAACTGGTCTTGGTTAGTCGTCCACTTCTTATTAAGTCGTCGGGGTCGTTTCTTTTTTGTTTTTGTTTTTTTTCTCTTTTTGAAAGAATTAAAAAAAAAAAGGAAAATTATTATGAACATTCCTAATGATGTTTGCATGGCATCATGGCAAAACAATATTTTGAAAAATACTAAAAACACGTGCTCCTCGTAATTGCCTATTTTTTCTTCCCTTTTATTGCCATGTAAGTGTAAACCCCGTTTAATTATTTCTTTTTGGTGGATTAAATAATAAATAGCCAATGGTAGTCAGTTTGAGATACTTATACTCACTCTTTTTACTCGAGCCGACCTATTTGGAGATTCAACGGGGGTGCTTTTTCTCAACTTGTAGTGACAGGGAGTAAATGAGTGCTTGAAGAAAAGAGAAGGACTAAGGTTAGGAGGGAGACCTTATTAGGCACCTTTTTCAGCGACTGAAAGAAACTGTGCTATGTTTCTGGGATTTTTTCTATAGCTATATTCCTTCCTGTACATGCGACAGTGTCTTGCTATTCGGGAAAACAACACTACTGTCTTGAGAACACAAAGTGTCATCTTCTTTTCATGTACCAGGTATCATATTTCATTCAACAGGCTTTACTCAAAACTACTTATTCAATTATTCAACAACAGCTTAGCTTACATCCTTGGTCTTTGCTTGGTAGATTATGTGGAGTGCTCGCTGTTTGGCAAACTTGTCTGCATTCGAATACCCGGTTCAGTACTTTCCATTCGAAAAATTGGGTAAGCTTTTCCTCTTTATATTGAACAAGATGAGAAAAAGAAGAAGGAATGCTTTAACTTGCTTGAGTTTTGCCTAAAACGGATTAGGAACTAAAGCATGTTTGTCTGTAAACAGTTTCGGTTTTACTGTCTTCTTTTGTAGTTGGAGTTACAATTTTTGCTTTTGGGTATTTGATTTTCTGGAAAACTGAGATAGCAATACGCATAACTTGATTCTGAGGTGTATAATGTGGCCTATTTAGGCTCCCTTTTTTTTTTTTTTTTTTTTGCTGGAACGTTCATAAAACGTTTAAATTCGGAGAAATTTTTTTCTAGTTTTTCATCAATTTGTAGAGGTTTCATGAAGAACTTAAGTTTTCCGTTTCAGTCTCTATAGCATCTATAAAAAGATAAATTTATCAGGTTGGTGTCAGAAATGAATTAGGAAAGATCACTATAAACTTTGGATAATGCTACGAGGCACCAGTGGTCTTCAGAACCAAAATGATTGTCACTAGATGATTTAATTAATAAACTGGGTCTTACATGGGCTCACCTGAATTATAGTCTCAAGTAGTCTAGAAAAAGAATACAGAACAAATTAGTTTGGTTTTATTGACTGGTCTTGATGGCACTGTTGACGTGTATACCACACACACGGTTATCAAAACCGTGTAACATAATTGAAAAGAGCATTAAATGCTCTGCTAGTGGAGGAGCATTAAATGCTCAGTGTATCAACCGTGTGTGCAAAACACGATTTGCATATTATACACGGTAAAAGAAAAGAAAAAAATAAAACGTGTACAAACCGTGTGTGATAAGTGTGGTATATTAGGAATCTTTAAGGGAAAAATGTGTAAAGGTTAGTGAATCCTTACACTATAAATAGGGTCCTCATCCCTCATTAGTTCTCATCCTAGAGTGTAAGAAACACCAAGTGTTGTGAGAGTATTAGAGTGAGTTTACTCTTGAGAGTTAGAGAAAAATACAATTTTTTTCTTGGGTGTATTCGGGGTCTGGGGTGTGAGTTAAGAGTGTTGAGTGTAAACACTTGTAAAGGTTCCTTTTCTCCCAATAGTGAAAATCTGCAGCAGCTCCGTGGACGTAGCTAATTTGGTGAACTACGCTAATTTTTGTGTGTCCTATTTATTTATTTATTTCGGCATTATTTTTCACATTTATTTTATCGCTTCCACTATTGTGTGTTTATTGGGGAGGTTATTCCCTAACAACTGGTATCAGAGCGAGGTTCGATTTTAGTGGAGCGATGGCCGGAGGTGAAGGATCAGGACCTGGAATTGACAAGTTCGACGGTACAGACTTCTCGTACTGGAGATTGCAGATTAATGATTATCTGCATAGTAAAAAATTGCATCAGCCTCTATTAGGGAAAAAACCCGAGAAGATGGAGGACGATGACTGGCAACTCCTTGATCGACAGGTGTTAGGCGTAATCCGATTGACACTTACGAAGAACGTTGCTCATAATGTAGCGGAGGCAAAAACTACAGCAGAGATGATGAGCATCCTGTCAGACATGTATGAAAAGCCGTCAGCAAACAACAAGGTACATCTGATGAAGAAGTTGTTTGATTTAAAGATGGGAGAAGGTGCTTCAGTTGCAACTCATATCAATGAGTTCAACACGATCGTTTCTCAGTTGACGTCCGTCGAAATTAATTTCGACGATGAAGTACGTGCTTTAATTCTTCTAGCGTCTCTACCAACCAGCTGGGAACCAATGAGGGCTGCGGTTAGCAATTCTGTTGGCAAAGGAAAACTGCAATTCAATAATGTTAGAGACCGAATTTTGGCAGAAGAAGTTCGCAGAATTGATTCGGGTGAAGGTGCATCATCGAGTTCTGCCCTGAATCTCGAGAACAGGGACAGAAGCAGTGAAAAGAATTCTAACCGGGGTCTTGGCAGATCCAAGTCAAGGAATAGAAGAGACAAGTCCAGATCCGGAAGAAGACCGAAATGCTGGAATTGTGGCAAGACCGGCCACATAAAGAAGAATTGTAGAGCACCAAGGAAAGACGACAGCAGAAACGATGCGAATGCCGTAACTGATGAGGTACAAGACGCTTTACTATTATCTGTAGATAATCCAATTGACTCTTGGGTCTTAGACTCTGGAGCTTCGTTTCATACCACTGCACA